>JAQHUG010000081.1:5095912-5147093 GCA_028555095.1 Dicrostonyx torquatus
TCAATGATGAACTGTGACATGGAAGTGTAAGCCAGATAAACCCTCCTCACTTCCCAAGCTGGTTTTGGTCACAGCAACCAAGAAGCAAAATAGGACACTACCGTTGTGAGGCACAGCCTGCTGGTACTGCCATTGCCAAGAGCAGCCAGCCACCTACACCTCAGTGGTTGTCTACCTCTAGCATCCTCCTCTGTCACTGATTTCCAGCTTTTTTCTAAGCCTGGCCTTTTGGATTCTGCCTTTTGCAGACATCGAGGTCTGACTACCCCAACAAAAGCTCTGCTAGGTGCAAAGCCCCCTCCAAGCCCAGGCTCCACTGTAGGACAGGGGTGAAATCTTCCTTCTCCTACCCTCCCACAGCCTTCTGCCTGAGAAGCCCTGACACCTGCTCCGCGCTCACTAAGCATCTATTATGTATCAAGCAACTGAGATGCCCCAGGGACACAACACAGAACTCTGATAATGACCCATGTAGGAGTTCCTCAGGGACCAAAGCAGTGTGCTGCATGGATAAACATGGTCCAATGGAACAAAAGAGCCCCCTCCCCAAACATCCACAGGATCGCTTGACTTACAAAACCAAATGAGCAACAGGCAAAAGTGACTTGAGAATGAACAATGTGGGGTCAAGGAAGCATCAATAAGGGAAGAGAGCAAGATGACCCTACATGTCACCCACAGGGGATTTACAGTCAACATACGTGATGGTTGGTCTTGTCAACTTGATTGGATTCAAAACTGACTATGAGATATGCAGGGTCAGGGGGAGTACCTGTGAGGGGATTTCCAGGAAAGACTAACTGAGGCAGGAAGAAACCCCCATATACACACACACAGTGGCTGACACCTTCTGGCTGCTGCCCAGATAATAAAGAGTTCTGAAAGGGCTGGAGAGATAGCTCATAGGTTAAGAGCATTGCCTGCTCTTCCAAAGGTCCTGAGTTCAACTCCCAGCAACCACATGGTGGCTCACAACCATCTGTAATGGGGTCTGGTGCCCCCTTCTGGCCTGCAGGCATACACACAGATAGAATACTATATACATAGTAAATAAAAGAGTTCTAAAGGAAGAGCTGGACCGCAAATTCTAATTGGTCTCAATTATAAAAACCCAAGTCAGATATGAAAGCTAAAGGATCAGAGAAGCAGAGCAGCCAGCCACTACTTAGTTCTTACCTCTACGAAATCCTCAGACTGAATGGGATGTCCTGTCTCCACAAATCCTCAGACCAAATGCCCTGAGCTCCTGTCTCCTCCTGCCTTATATTCCTCTCTCTGTCTAACCATATCCCTTCCTGTCTCCACCCCCCTAGTGCTGGAATTAGAGGCATGAGCCACCACTGCCTGACTCGGTTTCTCTTTTAGACTGCATCAGTCTTGTGCAGCCCAGGGTAGCCTTGAACACTCAGAGATCCGCCTGCCTCTGCCTCCCAAGTGCTGGGATTAAAGGTGTGTGCCACCACTGCCTGGCCTCTATGGTTAACTAGTGGCTACCTTGGCACTCTGATCTTCACGTAAACTTGATTTGTTAGATCACAAACAAAATATCACCACAAAGAGCCGGTCTGCTCTTGCTTTGTTCCTGCGGGGGAGTGCGTCTGTTACTGCGCCAGCTCCCGCTGCTGCCATGATTCTTTGCTGTTGTCAGAAACCAGCTTCATGAGCCTTCCAACGTGAGCTGAAGGCCACACTGCTCTCCAAGACTCCTCCCAGCCTTCAGTGCCAGCCTGGGATTGCTGAGGCATCTTCTCTTGTGGACTGAGACGATTATGGGGGTCTCAGGCCCTTTGGAGTGCAGGCAGTCATTGCTGAGCTACCCGGCCCACATCATGTAAACCCATCTAATGATCCCCCTTTGCGATGTCCATTCATTCTGGTCCTCTGGAGAACCCTGACATAAAACTCCAAAAGGGGCATATACAAAATAGAAAAAAAGGGCAGACGGTTTACATGAGCATTTCTAAAAGTGAGATTCTAAAAGTCAACAGAAAGATGATGACCTCATCACTACAGGAAGACATACATGAGGGTCTGAAGAAGTTGCCAGGATCTGCATGAAAACCTGCAGTCCCCAGAGTTAGCAAGGTGCCGAGCAGCAGGGACCCTCTTGCACTGGTGCTCCGGAGGCTCAACTCAAAGTGCAACATAGGAACACACTCTGACCCAGAAACTATACTTCTACTTCAAGACTATGCACATGGGACCTGAGATGCTGGCCCAGTGTGTGCAGCCAGGTCTTCCGGACACTCCCCAGGATCCACCACCAATCGAATTGTATGTTCCAGCAGTGGTACACTCCCCTGAGATGGGAACACATGCTCACCGCTACACGCCCCTGTGTGCCAGAAGCTCACAAACACAATGTGGGATGCAAGAGGCCTGATGCAGAGGGAGGCTCTCCCTCAGAACCCTGCAGAGGCCCAGCTCAGAAATGGTTATGAGGAATAGGAGCGAATTCGTGAATTCGTGAGAATTGAGAGAGGGGCTGCAGAAGGTTTTCGGCAGGGTTGGCGATGTCTAGGTGGCGAAGACACAGTGTGTGCTGGAGATTCATTGCCCTTATGCAGCTCTCTGTATCTATGCTGGATTCTACAATATAAAACACCAGCCTGTGGTCCTGGTCGCTCACAGACAAGTGAGTAAGTGTAGGTAGCACTGTGACTCACGTCACCACGAGCCAGGCCACCTGGCTTCCTTTGCCATCTACACCCCACCCCAGCTGTGTGAAGGCCAATCATATCTGTCCCATGGGGATGGCTAGAAAATGAAATTAATATGAGGTGGAATACTAGTTGTATATATGATTAACTGATTGATTTGTTTTTGCTGTTCTCTCTCTCTCTCTCTCGTTGGCTAGCTGCCCATCACTGCTAGTACCATTCTTCTCTACCACATCCACGCATCCACTGCCCATGGAAGGCACAATGTCCAGGAATGAAACAGTAGAGGTGCCACATCTTCAACCTTCTCCTTACACCTCCAGCCATCTGGCACATCCAGGAAGAAGGAAGCCATTGGGTTGTCATTCCCTTTCTTCCCCCGGGGTCCTAAAATTGGCTCTGGCCGTTTTCCAACATTTCACTCAGAACCAGGCAAATGAAACGCTGAAGGAACTCCTAAGGATCAAGTTCTCTGAAGGCTCTGGGGGCCTGGACGTAATGAGTGTTTGTTAATGAACGTGAAATAAGGGGTGTGAATAAATGAGAAGTAACGAGGAGAGCAGCCGACAGCCAGTGGGAAACTTCTATTGACAGCTATAGGGAGAAAGCAAGGTGCAAGAGCCTCCCCCATTCTTTTCATAGCCCAATCATGGCTTTTCCCTGTCCTCCTCCAGCCCAAACCCACCAGCGAGGTCACGCTGGGATTGGCCGAGCCTCCTAGGACCCCTATGACAGTGGGAGGCAGTCGTTATTTATCTTAGTTACTGCGGCAAGTATCCCAGAGAAAACAGCTTCAAAGGGCCAGCCTGTTGGGATAACCTATTGATTTGTGTCACGGTTCTCCCAATCCCTGTTTTATTGTTGTTCGAGACAGGGTCAGGGGAGGTCAGAAATCACTCTCTCCACTGGAGGCAACAGACTGAGGGGTTCTAGGAAGAATTCAAAATTCTGTGTGGGCTGGGAAAGTAATGGAGGCCCACACTGTCCTGATGCCCAATTAGAGACTAGGGGAAGGGATGGGGCTCAGAAGGAGAAGTATGGATAGACAAGCTTAGGGAGAAAAGAAAAAAATTAAGAGAGCTAGAATGGATTTGGACTTATCAAAATCAGGATGAATTTTAGGAGAGTTTGGAAGTTACCTTTTTCATCCTGGCCAAATCAGTTGACTAAATATGTCTAAGTATTTGTCAACTGTTCTATGATTGGTGACAGAGTTGACAGTTCATTAAAAGTTTTTTGATGTTGCTGTTTTTGTTTGTTTGTTTGTTTGATACACAACCTCACTATGTAGCCCTGGCTGGCCTGAAACTTGCTGTGTAGACCAGGCTATCCTCAAACACTCAGAGATCCACCTGCCTCTGCCTTCCAGGTGCTGAGAGTAAATGCATTCGCTACCATGTCTAAAAATAATTTAATTTAGTTACATTTAATTATGTGGGGAGAGGCCAAGCACACAGCACAGCACACATGTAGAAGTCAGAGGACAGCTTAGGAGAGCCAGTTCTCTCCTCCCATCATGCAGGTCCTGGGGACTGAACTTGGGTTCTCATGCTTAGCAGGACCTTTTCCCACTGAGCCATTTCAATGGTGGTAGCATTTTGTATTTATGAAAGTCAGATCGCTTTCCAGAAAACTCACTTACAGCAGACTTTGGCACACTTCAACCACATCCATCCACTGCTGTTATTTAACCAATCAAGCTTTGTTGGAGCAGACTGGTGCCCATTCACCAATGGCCACTGCTGTCTTACTACGATGCTAGTCGAGTGTGGTAAGAAAGATGGTTTGGATTGGACAGCCTCAGATGTTGGCAGCCTGGTTTGTTACAGAAAACAGTTGCCCGCCATGCCCTACAGAACCTTGACTTTATATCCTCACTTTAAGGACGATTTCATTATGAGAGCTGATAACCTGGCCAGGATCAGATTCAAAGATATTGCGATCTAAATACAGTCTGCTAATGTAAAAATAAATACATTTCCAAGATGATGCTATTTCCAAGGGAGACATTATGACCACACTTAGTAACAGTCTCTCATCATTTATACAAATCGAGTCTCTACCGGCAAGTCAGATTTGATCCAGCCACTGTCAAATCTCTTTCACTAAAATAATGGTCCAGTTAAGTCTTTTTATAAATAATTATTTTATGTGTATGAGTGTTTAGTCTGTATGTAAATCTGAGTACCACATGTGTACCTGTGCCCACAGAGGCCAGAAGAGTGTGTCAGATCCCCTGGGACTAGAGTCCCAGATAATTGTGTGATACTTGGAATCGGTTGTGAACTACTATGTGGGTGCTTAGAATCAAACCTAGGTGCCCTGAAAAGCAGTCAGTGCTCTTAACTGCTAAACCATCATACTAGCCAAGTTCAGTAGTTAGTGGATTGTTTGTTTGTTTAAGACTGGTCCCTCTGTGTAGCCCTGGTTGGCCTGGAATTCTTTATGTTGTCCAGACTGGCCTCACACTCATAGAGATCCTCCTACCTCTGACTCTCAAGTGTTGGGATTAAAGGTGTATACCACCACGCCTGGCCATTTAGTAGTCTTTGAAGTTGAGTGAGATATCATCTTACATTTTAAAATCTTTTTATTCTACTAAGACTTCAGATTAAAGTTATTTCTTACAGAGTTAGCTTGACTTCATTTCATCTTAGTGGTACTGACTGCCTCCTTGGTCTTGACCAAGCCCTACCCATTGGCCCAGGGAACTAATATGAATTTTCCCATGCAGAATGATAAGTAGAAGCATGTGTTGTGGTTTAATTGTGAAATGTCCCCAACCTGAACCCCCAAAGTCCACGTACTTGAATGCTTGGTCTACATTTGGCATTGCTGTTTTGAGAGATTATGGAAGCCATAGGCCACTAGGTTAGCTTCCTGGTCTTCCAAGATATGGGCAGCATTGCCCCACCTTCCTGAGGCCACAGACATGCGTAATAAGTCATTTTCACCATGATGGTCCCCTGCATTCATGAGTTAAAAACCTAGCTGTCCAATTTCCATCTTGGTAACGTTAAGAAAGCTTTGAGAAGCAACCAGGATTAGATAAGGACATCAAGGAATCTTTCTGTAACAAACCTGGTAGCAGAGGAAGGGAATTGAAGCAAGCTGCTCTGCCTTACATTACGACAGGACCTCCACCAGGCAGAGGATACGGAACAGACAGATGCTGCACCATGCTCCAGCCTCCGGGATCCTATGACTAAGTCTCTATTCTTTGGATTACTCGGTCTCCAGTATTTTGTTATGACCCTAGAAAGAGACATCAGGTTATATTCTGTAGTGGTTTAGGGATTAAACACACTGCTCTGTCCCCTTTCTTCCTTGCTTTCTTTCCTGGTGACAGCTCTCCCGGAGACACTGGTTGCGGCTGACACAGTATTTGAGTGATGGAGAAGTATAGGGAGAAGGTGGGAATCTTTGAAATACTGAGAATGTGCTGCTTTCCATTCAGTCTGATTCTCTCTGGAAGGCAGGGGGGATTTCACCATGGTCTGAATAAAAAGAGGAAACAGGCTGCTTCTGAATCCTAAGAGAGAACAGTAACTGTGTGGCGTGAGATCGGACAGTACAGAGAGGCTGGGAAAGCCAACACCACATAGCATCTCAACTGGGAGATTTTAAGGGTAGCTGGAGATGATTCCCACGAACGCACATGTTGAGTAGCTCCTAGTTCCCAAGGGCTCATCTAAGACCCTGTTTCCTGGAGCCTGGTGGCTCTGTGACTTTGAAATGACATAATATATTTCAAGGGGGTTGACAGGACCATAGCCCTGAGGCTTTGGGAGAAGGTGTGTAGAAATAGAGGAAAGCTCTCAAGAAATATAGACCAGCTCTAATAATTTGTTGGATAACGTGGGACAAAATTCACCCAAACAAGTGATGTCTACCTTCCCAACTCTACCAATCCTAATTCTTGAATAAGACCATTTCAGGAATGGGATGGCTCAGTCAATCTGGGACCCCAGGAGGCTTCATAAACTTTGTCTGCCATTGGACTAGGATGCACTAGAAAACAAGTTCTTTCGCAGATGGAAATTTGACCCAAATCTCCAGGCCTTCTCACTATTTGGTCCCGTTCCTTCAGTGACTCTGGACTTTAGCTTCCCATGCATTCCCTGAGCAGACAGGCTTGGTTGCATGAGCTGACCACGCCCCAGCCTTTCAGCTGACCTGTACAGGGGCCCTTGCTGCAGAGGGAAGGCCAGTCCTCAGACCACCCTGTCACATGGAGACTCCAGGCAAGCTTGGTTACAGTGACAGAGAAACTGGAAGGCCTAAACATCAGCACGGCACAGAAACTGATAAACACAGGCAAAGAAAAGAGATCAAAGAGTAAAGCTACCACCACCGAAATAACCTCAATTTACCGTGTTTCTGCAAACTTCTGACCCTACTACTAAGGGGAACAGAGGTTGGGGGAGGCAAATAAACAACAGTCAAGACAGAAAATGAGGTGTGCTTACCATCAGCCCTGATGCTGTTTCCCTCCCTCTTGGGGCAGCCCTGCTGGGGGTGGCTGGGTACCCAGGGAGCAGGCTGGTCCCAGGTGAGGCACCTCAGGAGTTAAGCTGGTATTTATTTACAGGTTAAGGAGGCAAACTCCCAAGGAGGCAAGCTCTGGGAGTGAAGGCGGGGCTGGGTGATGCTGAGCACAGCTAACAAGCGGTTCTCTCCGGCAGCATTCTGGGCGATTACTCCCGAGCACCCAGCCATACCAAAATCAATAAACAATTTCAGCGCAGCCCAGGAAACTTTGCCACACTTAATAAAAGTCTCCAGCTGCGGTTATGGCTTCATTTCACCTTAACGTCTTCTTTAACTGTCCCTTCTTTTCAAGATCAATTAGAGGTACATGCAAAGAGAATAAAGATATACACGTGCACTTGCCGGGGCGCTGGGGCCAGCGGGCGCCCCCTAAACAAACAAGGTCAAAACTAGTTACCTGGATGGAGCCTCCCCCCTTCTAATTCATGACTCCACTTTGAATGGACCAATGGGGAGTAAGTCTGGGGACAGGGTTGCAGGACAAGAACTGAGCATTAGCGGGGAAGAACAAGAAAGGAGATGGAGTGTCCTCAGTTCTTAAATGTGCATAAGGAATTCCGGCGTGAAATGCATCCTTCTTTTCTTCATGCGTTTCCTAGGGCCTCTTCCTGTCTGTAGACCATGTGTATTTAAGAATGAACAGAAAAAGAAAAATGGAGGGCTGGAGAGATAGCTCAGTTGATAAGGTACTTGCTGTACAAGCCCGAGGATCTGAGTTAGGATCCCCAGCACCCATGTAAAACCCTAGTGTGGCGGCATATACCTGTATCCCCAGTGCTGGGTGGAGATAAGGGGATGCCTGGGGCTTGCTGGTCAGCATGTCTAGCCAGTTAATGAGCTTCAGACTGAGAGAGAGAGAGAGAGAGAGAGAGAGAGAGAGAGAGGGAGGGAGAGAGACTGAAAAGATAAAGTAGCAAGGGGTTAAGAAAGGCATAAGACATTGACCTATGGCCATCACACACATGTGCACACACTTGCACAAACACACAGGTATATACACTTACACTTTACATTTTTTAAAAAAGTAAAGAAAAAGGGAAATGTATAAAAGTCACTGTTCGAGTCTTCATCAAACAGCTGAGGGACACTGTGTGTGGTGGGCAGGTCCTCGATCCATTGGTTAGCTTGGCTGGTGTGTGTTGCTGGGTGACTTGTGTGTTTACTCATTGCCTAACATAAGGTTCTAGAGCTGAGACCTCCCAGGCAGTTGTCAGCCCTGTTAGGATGCAACAAAGCTAAGTAAAAACCCACTGAACGTTCACAAAAGTGGTGTAAGCTATAGTCTATACATTTGCAAGTCCAAGTCTTTGGAAGCCCAAACCCTTTTCTCCCACTGTTGAAAATTATCAGGCTCTGTGAGATGAACTGCTCACCATTCAGGACACCAGTATCACTAATTCATCATCTTCCTTGGCGTCTCAGCCACTCAAGTGCATGGGTAGGAAAACCCATCGATGAAAAGCAGAAAGATGAAGACCTCCCATGAAAACACTTCACAAAAACCAAAGGAGTCTCTGACAGGGCAAGGATGGAGAGCATTTTGGGTAAGCATGAGAATGGCGATCCTGGTTCCCATCCTTCCTTCCTCCCAATGGAAACATCTCAGATGAAACCGAAAGCTCCAAGAGGGAATCAAACAGCATAGGCTGGCCTTAAACTCACAGCAATCCTCCTGCCTCTGTCCTTCTATAGCTCTAAGACTACAGAGCTGTGTCACCACAGTCATCTTGCTTCATTGTTTTGTTGTCATTTGGTTTTATTAAGACATGATATCTGTAGATTTCTATGGGGGACAGTTTGATAATACGATGTGTGTGATGATTAAATCAGGGTAATAAGTTCTTCCTCCACAACATTAATCATATTTATGTGCTGAGGGCATTCTTGGTATTCTAGTAAATATAGCCCAGATTGTTGTGAGCAGTGGCTAGCCTGCTGTGCAGTAGAAAGCCAGGGCTCACCGCTCTCCAGCCGTGTTTGGCTGCCTCTTACCTGTTCTCTTCTGTACACACTCAGGTCCCTGCCTTCCACCCCTTGCCTAACTGATGCTGTCCTTTCCCTGGACTTAAAGGAAAGCTTTGCCACTGCACATGTGAGATGTGCACACGGAGGAAGGAATGGCTTGCTGAAGACCCACAGTCCCAGCATCCTCTCTGCCTCAGACCCACAGTTCTGTTTCAGTCTGCACAGAGCTGGACTCCATCATCACAGCAGCCCCATGCAATGCCCTTCCTCACTTTCTGTCTCCGGATCCTCTCTCTAGCTCCCTGCCTGCCGTCCCAGGCACCTGGGGTACCATTCACTGTTCAATCCCATTTCAGGAGAAGGCATCTGGGAGGGAGAAGACCTGGGAGCAGTAATTATAGCAAAATCCACCTTCTCCTCCCCCTCAAGTTTAGAAAGTGGCTCTGTTTAAAAGTCCCATTGATAAGAGGTAGAAGGAAGAGGCAGCTGTTGACTTTCATGCCATCACAACAGGCCAGAATGCAAAAAAAAAAAAAAAATTAGTTTGTTGGGACAGTATTTAACAGTTCAGAGTAAAGAACAAAGGCGTGCCAACAACATCAATAAAGCAAGCTCTCTAAGTGGGTCCAGTTTTGTTCCAAGACCAAACCCAGTATGTCAACAAGCCACTTACCCAGCTGCCCAGGCTCCAGGCATTTCCTCAGGTTCTGGTGGCCCTCTATTGCTTCCTAGGTGTGACGGGTTCACGACACCTAGTTAGTACATTAGGGAGGCAATCCTAGCCCTACTGGGAGCTAACACAGATGAAGCCACAGGTCCACCTGCCTTTCTAAAACAGTCAATAAACACATTTGTAAAAATATTCCACAAAATGGAGACAGAGCCACAGGATCCGGTGGAAAAAGACAGCTACAAAGGCGTGTGTGTTCCTGTGCTTTCCTCGTGCCTCCATCCTGTTTAATATTTTCATGGTGAGCACAGAGGTAGAAGCTCATGGCTAATTCTGTCTTTTGATATCCGGCAGGAGCTCAGGATGTACAACCGTCTTTATAAGCAACCTTCACCAGCTGAGAAACACTCGCTTGAAAAAGAAATCAACTGGGAATCTGGTTAGTGTAACGCTGAGCAAATGCGGACTAGGAAAGGCCAAGTGGAGATTAATGCAGACGATATGAGGGGCCTGGAAATGACGTGGGCGTCTGAAGACCTCCTTCACTGTGGGAAATGCTTAAGACTTGTAGGATAATACACCATCAAGTGGCAATTCAAACGGCCATTCACCAAATCCACAAGCCACAAGATCTGCTCTTTGTAAGCTGCCTCCTCTCCCTACGGCTCTGAGCATCACGCGGAGCTTTGAAATATATATTTGGAGTGGAGTGACCTGACTGGAAACTGACTTCAGTTATAAATCAACTCCAGGCTCACTGATTACTTTTTTCCACTCATTTTTTCACTAGTATGTATTAATGTACAGAGTAACGGGTTTTATTGCAACATTTTCATATGTACATATGGCACGCTTGCATTATCTCTATCCTCTCCCGCCCCCGCTGGTCCTTTCTGCTGGTCGCCTGTCTTCAGTAAAACAGTACTCCCTACTTTTACATCTTCTTTGTTTTTCTTTCTATTTAAAAAATCGAGATTACTCCAGAGAGAAACTGGGGAGCTCATGTGTCTAGTTCTGGCTTATTTTGCTTATTACGATGACCTCCAGGCCCATCTGTTTTCTTGAAAATGACACAACTTTGCTCTCCTTTGTAACTGAATGAAACGCCTCTATATTAGCACACTTCATGTCTTTTGTCCATCCAGCCATCAATGGGCAGCAGGCTGTTGGGAATAGTGCTTTAGTGACTAGGATTGTCTGGACGTTCCCCAGCTTAGATTCCTCTGAGTGGCAGAGCTGGGTCACTGGGTAGTTCCATTTCTGGGTTTTTGAGGAAACTCCATTCTGATTTCCATGGTGAATGGATAATCTACATGCCTTCCCAAGAACACCATATAAGCTTTCCTCTTCCTCACGTCCATTTTCACCCATGTTATTTTCTTCTTTAGGTGATTACTTGCAAATGAACTGCATAAAACCACCAAAGTGAACTTGCTTGTAGAGAAAAGACAACTAGAAATACACAAACAATGTACTGACCTGGCTTCTCTCAATACCGGCCACCTCTAATACTAACTGTCACTGCTACTGTGACATACACAGTAACTGGTCACCCCAGTCTAGTCTCAAGCAAATGCACTCCTCTACAAGTCTGCCATACTGGTACATCTATGGTTAGCATCCTATCCTGTGGCCATTTGTCCAGGCTGTGCCCCTTGAACTCACCCTATATATCCCAAAACCTGCAGGAAGATTTAAACAAATCTGCACAAATAGACCGTGTCGTAGTTATGGTTCTTATTGTTACAATGGGCTAGACCCTCCCACATCAATAACTCATTAAGAAAATGCCCTACAGTCAGATGGACATGGCACTCACTCAGGAGGCAGAGGCAGGCAGATTGTTATAGATTCGAGGTCTGCATAGCAAGTTTCAGGACAGCCAGGGCTACACAGAGAAACTCTGTCTCAAAAAACAAGCAAAAAAGAAAGAAAAAAAATGCCCTACAAGCTTGCCTACAGCCTGATCATATAAAGACATTTTTTTTTGGCCAGGCGGTGGTGGCGCACACCTTTAATCCTAGCACTCTGGAGGCAGAGGCAGGCGGATCTCTGTGAGTTCGAGGCCAGCCTGGTCTACAGAGCTAGTTCCAGGACAGGCTCCAAAGCTACAGAGAAACCCTGTCTCGAAAAACCAAAAAAAAAAAAAAAAAGACATTTTTTTTTTCAGTTGAGGCTCCCTCCTCTCCAATGACTAGTTGTGTCAAGTTGATGTATAACTAGGCAACACAACTGACCCCTTATCAAACTGACACACAAACACATCACTGTTAAGCCTCAACCTTTCCTTTCTTGTTCATCCTTAAGATCACATATTAATAAAGACATCATAGCAGTTTGCTGACCTAAAGACACCACAGCCTTTAGAAATTCAAACACTTAAAAATTCAGTCTCATTAAAATATAAAGTCTCTTAAAATCTAAAGTCTTTTCAAATCTAATGTCTCTCAACTATGGGCTCTTTTAAGTAAAATATAAGTTAAATACTTTCTTACTTCAAGATGGAAGAACCAGGTATAGTAACAATCAAAACAAAGCAAAACCAAACTCCAAGAGTGCAAATCACTCACTGTCCAGTGGCCGGGATCCACTCACAACCTTCTGGGCTCCTCCAAGGACTCGGGTCACTTCTCCAGCTCTGCCCTCTGCAGCACACACTGCTTGTCTTTGCGTATCGATCAGGCTGGCTCCACTCCGTCACTGCTGCCGTTCTTGGTGGTCATCCCATTGTAGTAGCACCTCCAAATTGCTGCATCTGGGCTGCGCTTTCACCAACAGCTCTCAGAGGCTGTTTGCATAACCACCAGTCCCGGGCCTTCAGCTGCTACTGAGGCTGCACCTTCACCACTGGCCTCTCCTGGCCTCTCACAGTGCCAAGACTCAGCTGCTCTCCATGACCCGTTCATGCCTTCACAACCTGTACCACCTGGGTGACTCCTACATTACCAAACTCAGTTGCCAGCACAAGGCACAGCCTTGGCTACCTCTGGAACACAGTTTCTCCTACATTACCAAACTCAGTTGCCAGCACAAGGCACAACCTTGGCTACCTCTGGAACACAGCTTCTATGTGTGGACCCTGAGGAAACACTTCCCCGAAAATTTCACCTCAGTGATGCTGGTCTCTTATTAATTAGAGCTAATTTCTCGGTTCCAGCTAATCACCATCAATTGCCCCAGTAACACAAAGGTTTCACTTCAACAGTGCTGGTCTCTGGTTAAGCATGGCTAACTCTTCAACCCCATCTGACTACAAACATAGGTTCTTAATTCAGCCCAGACAAAACAGCCCTGAGAGCCTTTAAATGACCCCCAGACTTCCCTCTGGAGGGTCACAAGCCAGGCCTTTATCATTTGCGATTCTCTCAACACTCCATTTTCCAAGCTCCCACAGAACAGCTCACCAAGATTTGAAGACTCAATGACTTTTTGAGCTCAGAGTTCCAAAGTTCCTCTACAATCTTCCCAAAAATACATGGTCAGGTCTGTCACAGCAAATACTCCACACTCCTGGTACCAATTTCTGTCTTAGGGTTACTATGTGATGCACACCATGACCAAAAAATGTTGAGCAGTACAGGGTTTATTTGGCTTACACTTCCACATTGCTGTTCATCGTTGAAGGGAGTCAGAACAGGAATTCAAACAGGGCAGGAACCTCTAGGCAGAGCTGATACAGAGGCCATGGAGGAGGGCTGCTTACAGGCTTGCTCTTCATGGCTTGCTCAGCCTGCTTTCTTATAGAACCCAGGACCATACCCCTCTGGGGTGAGACCACATCCCTCTGGGGTGGAACCACACCCAATGGGCTGGGCCCTCCCCAATCAATCAATCACTAATTAATTAAATGTCCTAGTTTTGCCTGCAGCCTGATCTTATGGAGATATTTTTTCATTTGAGGTTCCCTCCTCTCAGGTGACTCTAGCTTGTGTCAAGTTGACATTAAACTAGCCAGCACAGACCTCTACTCCTAATTCACTCAGTGAAGAGTCCTTGTTGTGTCCCACTGGTGGGTTGAGCAGGGTCTCATGTTGGGCAAGAAATAGCATTCATCCTTTCATGAGACTTAAGAGCAAAGAAGAGGGAATTACATGGGCTTTATCCCATCTCCCCTTTATGATTAACGAGTTTGAACTAGTGACTTCCTGGAATAGTGGTTCTCAACCTGTGGGTCCAGACCCTTTTGGGAGTCAAACAACCCTTTGACTCAACAAACCCTTTGTCTCCAACAAACAGGGGTCACATACCGGATGTCCTGTGTATAAGATATTTACAATTCATGACAGTGGCAAAATTACAGTTATGAAGTAGCAATGAAAATCATTTTATAACTGGGGGTCACCACAACATGAGAAACTGTACTAAAGGGTCACAGCATTAGGAAGGTTGAGAACCACTGTTCTAGAAGGTTCTTAAGGACCAGAGATTTCCATATGCATGGGCTTCCCTGACTGAATTTCCAGCATTCACTGGGAATATGTCTAGGCCAGGGTCTGCTAAGCCATCGAGCACCTGTGCAAGCTCTTGGTCATGGCAAAGCACCCACTGACTTATTTTGCGCACACTCAGAGTTCCCATCCCTGTGGAAGAGGATACTTTTTGGTCAGTATTCCAATGGGCTCAATGTTGGTATGGGTCACCCAGAATGCTCAAGAGTTGTTCTTCCTCCTTTAAATGAGCAGTTCCTGGTAGTTGAACTTCAAATGCATTGTTAGTTTGCTATGCATCCTACAGTGTTTTCTGATGCAGCTGTGCATTTCTGTATGAAGTTAAAGAACTATATGTTTGACATTTAAGTGGCAGCCATACACACCCTTCACGATGAGAAACACATTCATGGGTTCATTCTTCCAGTCATGAGCAATTTCCCTGAGACTTGAGATTGTAAGCATTGGTGGCAGAACTGAACCTGTGGTGCAGGGTGGGGCTATACCCAGCACTAGGAAGGCAGAGGCAAGAGGGTCACAAATTCAAGGTCAGCCTGCAAGGACATAGTGAGTTTAAGGTCATCCTGGACTATGTGGTAAGCCTCTTTCAAAAAGGAAAAGGAAAAAGAATCTGGGGATGGAGAGAAAGTTAGCTGAAGTTATGGATTCTGGGCCTTTCCATGAGTGTGAGGGTCTTGGAGAGTAGTGATTTAATATCAGAGATTATCATCTGGGAGAAATTATATATTTCTGAACAGCATTAGATTTTTCCCATGAGGCCAATCAAGAGCAAAGCAAATAATATATATTTTAGCATCCTCCTGTGATTAAAAAAAAGTCCTCCAACACCATAATGTTTTCTTTTATAAAAATTCTAAAGATTGAGCCTGGTTTTGTGCCACAGTTCATTGAAGATCCGTGTTAATATCACACTGTAGCCCAAGTTCTTTCTAAAGGTTGAACGAGGAAGAAACATGCAGGAAAAGGTGGTTTGTTGAAAACAAAAATAATTCTAAGAAAATCAATACCACATCTGAGACCTTGGCCTGGCAGCTTTCGCTAGACAGTTCTCCCATCAAAGATTTTATTCTCTGCTCCAAATAGCCTAATGTGGGACATCTTTCCCCAGCCCAATGCTGCAGCAGAAAGGCCTCTTTGTTCTGCCTGCTTACAACTTGTCAAATTACCATAGAAATAAGTAAATTGTAGCAACTTCCAAAACTCAAACTAAAGACAACTGAAATATTCCTGGAGATGAATTCATTGATGAACTAAATCTCAGATGTCAGATGGGAATAGGTTTCCTTGGTCATTCTCTTGTCCTTTCTTTCTTTCTTTCTTTCTTTCTTTCTTTCTTTTCTTTCTTTCTTTCCTTCCTTCCTTCTTTCTGTCTGTCTTTCCTTCCTTCCTTCTTTCTTTTTTCTTCCTTCCTTTTTTTTTTTTTGTTTTTCAAGACAGGGTTTTTCTGTGTAGTCCTGGCTATCCTGGAACTCTCTCTGTAGACCAGGATGGCCTCAAACTAAGAAATACACCTGATTCTGCTTCCCCAGTGCTGGGATTAAAGGCATGTACTACCATGCCTGGCCATTCACATATCTTTTGAGACCCTGGCATTGTTGGCTTGCTAAGGTTTGCTTGATATTCTATTATGTTATATATTTTATATGTTGTATATAAAACATTATATATATATTTTATACACACGTTTGTGCACATGTTTATATACACACCCATATATATGCATATGTGATATGTACATGTATACGTATAACAGTGTTATGGATATCTGTTGTGTATATAGTTTATGTGAAGTAAGTTCTTTGAGTGAAAGGTACAGGAGAGTATGTCAGGACGCAAGAAGAAATAAAAGGCATCTAAAAAATCATTTGGATCCAGATGAGTGTGAACACGTGCCTAGTGCATAGCCCATCGTCCATCCCCAAGTGTGTACATACACACTTACCAGCAGAATATCTTCTTGCTCATATCAACGCTCCAAACTGGAATAGTCTGTCATTAGACTAACGACAACAAGTGTGGTATATTTATGCAATATTCCAAGTCCACAACACGAAGAAACTACTGATACATACAACAAACTGGATAAATCCCACAGATGTAAAGATGAACAAAACAGCCAGGCCAAAAAGCATGTGTATTGAGGTTCTACTTCATGAAATTTGAACACAGCTCACTTTGACCCATGTTCTTAGAAGCAGACTAATATGACATTGTGACTATGTGTGTGTGTGTGTGTGTGTGTGTGATTAAAACAGAGAGGTGTTGCAGAATATTGTTAAAGATGTGTTACAGTCACTTTGCTATGGAACGTTTGTTTTAATGATACAAAGATGGGTTGCATTCTTTTCTGCTGCCTTTGTTTAACTCTGTAAAGTTGTGTTACTTTGCCTGTCTAAAATACCTGATTGGTCTAATAAAGAGCTGAACAGCCAATAGCTAGGCAGAGAAAGGATAGGAGGGACTGTCAGGAAGAGAGGATAAATAGAAGGAGAAAAGGAGAGAAAAAAGATTGAGGTATGAGAAAAGAAGAAGGAGGGCATCTGGGGCCGTTCACTCAGCTGCACAGAAAGCAATGGAGTAAGAAGTAAACACAAAACCCCAGAGGCAAAAGGTAGACTGGATAATTTAAGTGAAGAAAAGCTGGCTAGAAATAAACCAAGCTAAGACTGGGCATTTATAACTAAGAATAAGCCCCTGCGTGTGATATATTTGGGAGCTGGGTGGCGGGTCCCCGAAAAGCAAAGAGTAAAAACAACTACAGAGAGGAAGAAGACATTTCTTTTATAAAGAGCTTTGATGATGTAGCTTTCTGCCCCAGTCTCCCCAGATCCCTAAGTGGTGAAATTTCCTTCCCTTTCCCTCCCTCTGCTCCCCTTCTCCCTTCTTATCCCTCTTCCCAGATGGGTCAGACCTAGCACTATGTCCCGCTAGGCAAACAAGTGTCCTTCCACAGAGTTGCACGTGTTTTGTTCTGTATCTGCCCTGTTTAGGACATTTCCATCTGCAAGTAGCAAGAGAGCTCACTCAACCTTCTCTAGACTACTGAATACACGACTTCACATACCATGAAGCCCAGAGGTAGGGAGTGACAGTACTGGCTACTTTACACCCTGGCAAAGTCATCTGGGCTTTACAATTACACCTTTAATCCCAGCACCAGAGACTAAAGCAGGCAGATCTCCGTTTGAGGTCAGTCTTGTCTGCACAGTGAGTTCCAGGCCCAAAAGGAAAACAAGATAACCAAACAATGAATTCTATGGTCCCCTGCCTTTTCCCTCTTCGGTTCTTCCATCCATTCTTAGGCTACCGTCTTTGTGTTAAAAAAGGCAGCAATCATGATTCTAGAAATAAAATCCACACTCTCAGTTTGCCTGGAGTCCAAATGAGGCATGGGCCTAGAAACTAACAGAAGACATTAGGGCAAAGGAAGAGGCACTGATGCTGTAAACACACTGGAAACCTGGATGCATGTGGATGTCTGCTTGAGACTCATAGAATTTCAGGAAGACGATAGCTTTGACTATGACAAAAAGATGCAGGAAAATTGAAAGGGCAGGACCCGGGAGCTGGGGAAAGTTTGAAGGGTGTTCACCCAGAGCACACAGTCCAGGGCACTCTGTTTAGGGAACTCGAGGAAGATGACAGGGACTGTGGTACCTTTGATGTAAAGTAGTAAGTCACGGGACATTTCTTGGAGGGAATGCCACATGATTAGAGTCTTGGAGGTGATGGTATCAAAGTCTCTCCAATGCTAAGAAATGTAGTCTATTATGTAACCAATTATCCCCAAACTTGGGTCTTAAAAAACGAACAAACAAAACAGAAACAATTTATAACTCATGGTTTCTATGAGTCAAGAATTTGAGACTGGATTTTCTGGGTTGTTCTGGCTCATGGTCTATTTGACATTGGAATTGAGGTATTTCCTGGGCTTGAGTCATTTAAAGGTGTAACCAATGCTAGAAATTCCCCACCGGAAGTAACTCATTTGTAGAGCTGTGGACAGGAAGCTTTGGTTCCACGCTACAGGCTTTTCCACAGCCGCCTTTACACCTCACAGGGTAGCTGGTTCCCAGAGAGAAAGACCAAGGGTCATGGGAAAGGGGACACACCTTTCAGGACTCCACTTCAGATGTGGTTAAGAACTGGGCAGAATCTAGACTGGAGCAATGGTTCGGTAGTTAAGAGCACTTGCTACTCTTTCAGAGGGAGCCGAACTTAATGCCCAGCATTGACAAAGGATAGCTCACAACAACATGTAACTCCAGTCTCCGAAGTTCTGATACTCCATTCTAGCCTCCACGTGCATGTGTGTGTGTGTGTGTGTACGTGTGTGTGTGTATGTGTGTGTGTTTGTGCTTGCATGATTTTTTTTTTTAAAGAATAGGGCAAAGTAGAATTTCTGCAGTATCTGTTCACTATGACCAATGGTGAAAGCAAAGCCTACATTCACGGGAGTCAGTGTTTGTGTATGCTTCTTCTAGAAAATTCCAAAGCAAATTAGCAACAGGGCATCAGTCAGCTTTTACTGTGAGAGACTCAATTTCTCTGCCTTTATTTCCGGGCATGGTCCTTCTCTGTTACCTCTACTTCGCTATACTATGCCGTAAGTGCATCTGTGTTAAAAGGGGGAAAAAAAGAGAAGCTTTGTTTTCTGAGTGGAGAGACAGAGGTTCTGTAGGTCAAAGGGTTCCCCCATGGAGTTTCCTGATGTTGTAGGCCCTGCAACCCGGCTCAGCCTCCCTCCGACACAGAGAGCTGAGGAGAGCAGTTACTGGTGGCAGAAAAGCTCTTTGCACAGGTGACTGCCTAGAGTTGGGATCAAAAGGAGGCTGAGAGAAAAAAACTGTGGTGTAACATCTGCTGTCTTGGGAAATGGTCACCTTTGATCCTCTTGCTTTGAGACTAGTCAGGATCCACACTCTCTTCACAAGCCTGGCTCCGCATCCCAGCTCTAAACTAATCACCTCACTGGTATCACGCTCCCGCTTTGGTTCCTGACCACTCCACTTCTGGCTTGCTCAGAACCCTGGACAAGATGAGTCAGTAGCACTCAGCTGAGAAAGTAAGAACTTCCAGGAGCACACAGAGCAAGGGCTGCAGGGGAGCAGGGTGTTCCTCCAGCAGACAGCATCTTCTAGGAATGGTTCTATGATGGCTCTCTCAGGACTACAGCACCAACCCTGACCATTCTGGAGCCTTATTATACCTGTAAAGACTCCTCGTTGCTGACCCCTGAGAGCATGGCAGAGGGGGAGCTGCATGGAACATGTCCCAGAGCTGTGATGGGAATCTGTCTCATTCCACTGCAGGAAAAGAAAAAACCCCAGCTCTGAGGAATCCTTCATTATTCAGCCACAATCTTACCACTTTTTTCTTCCTCTTTATATAATAAAAAATGAAAACAGATTAAATGGTATTTTCTGGTCATTGTTTTCAAACACACAGATGGGAGTAGGGGCAGTGGCGAGGGAAGACTAGAAATAGAACGGAGCCTGAACCATGATAACCAAGGGAACTAACTGTTCCGCATGTGGAAGAGAAAGAGAACTTCCTGGGTTTCTTGGTCAGGAGGTGAACACACAGGGTCAGCTCAAGGACAGATGTTTCACTTCAAAAGCTTCATAGGAGCAATTTACAGTCATTCAGAAATCAGATTGGGAAAGCTGTGTGCAGGGGAGCAGGGACACCACACCAAAGGCAAGAACATCCACAAGAGGAGGAGGTGCAGACAGATGTCCAATCCAGTGATGCCCAGTGTCCAGAGAGAGAGAGAGAGAGATTGCCACGTCTATTGAGCAGATAGCTGTATACTAGTGTAGGCTCTCAGGATGATACCTGTCTCGCCAGCACTCCATCCAAAGATCCACAGAGCGACCTGAAGAGGAGATGGTTATTGAAGGGAGGCTACAGAGCAAGTGTTGGGTGTACCACTGTCAACCAGGCAGGGAGGGAGCTGACTACACTGGTCAGTGATGATGTTGCTCACTGGATCACAGGGCAATGTGGTGGTGGAGTTTACCCTTCTAGTCAGTGGCTAGAATACTCACTCAACCTTAGAAAAACAAACAAAAGAGCATCATGTCTGGCCAATTTTTAACCAGCCTCTTGTTTGTGCAATCAATCCACCATGTTTTAGTGAGTGCTACAAACCCCTTTAAATTTGGCATCTGGAGACAGTATGCACTTATCTCTAATTTCTGCAGGTCAAGTGGCTGCATACAGCTTGGCTGATTGAGCACTTTCAGGTTCTCCTGGGGCTGCAGCCTCCTCCAAGGCTGTTTCCAAACTACTGGATGCTGCTGGCAGGATTTATCCCTCTGTTGTCAGACTGCTCAGCACATCGGCAGGTCCCTCAGCACAGTTTTCGCTTTCAGAGAAGGGAGTAGACAGAGAAGGGCTGCTAGTGGAACAGACTGCTATAGAACATAACCACAGGTGTGTTATCGTCACCCTTGTGGTCTGTTGGTTAGAAGCTCATCAAAGCCAAAGGGGAAGGGACTACACAAAGATGTAAAGAAGGGAACATCTCAAGAGTCTGTCGCACCAGGACACAGAGGCAGAGGAATGTCAAGGGAAGTAGCTGGAGGCAGGGGGAGTGGGGGAAGGGGATGGGAGGGGGTAGGATCACAGGTGTGCACTGCCATATTTGGTTTATTTGTAGCTCTGGGGAGCATGCTGTGAGCTCTGTGAAGGCTAAGTCAGGACTCTGGCAACTGAGCCACACCCCGAGTGCCAACCTCAAATTTTTTCATAATATAACCTGTTATAAAGTTAGGAAGATGGGCAGGCGGTGGTGGCGCATGCCTTTAATCCCAGCACTCGGGAGGCAGAGACAGGCAGATCTCTGTGAGTTCAAGGCCAGCCTGGTCTACAGAGTGAGTTCCAGGATGGGCTCCAAAACGACAGAGAAACCCTGTCTCAAAAAACAGAAACAAAAACAAAACAAAAAGAAAATCAGGAAGATGGCTCAGTGGTTAAGAGTGCTTGCTGTTTTCCCAGCAACCCAGTTCAATTCCCAGCACTGCGTCAGCTGACTCCCAGCCTCCTATAACCCCAGTTCCAGGGCTTCTGATGATCTCTTGAGGCACCTGTATGAATGTCCCACACATAAATAATCAATAAAAGAAATCTTTTTAAAAAGTAAATGAAAGAAAGGATCTGCTCTCATCAGTAGTCAGAAATGCAAATGCAAACCACGGGACACTGTTTTTGTGTCTATTAAATTCCAGGAAAACTGAATTGCTAATCCTCACCACAGCGGGGGATGGGTACTCTGATCCTCACTGGGGAGGTGGAAACCAGCATCACACTCCCTGGAAAGCAGGTCAGTGATGTGTACCAAATTCTTATCTAGTTGTGTGGGTAGACATCTAGAGTCCTCAGGAGGCTGAGGCAGGAGGATTAAGTTTAAGGCCAGGCTGCCCTACCTAGTGAGAGCCTGTTTCAAAACACTAAATAGGAAACGCTGTGCAAGTTGCTAAGGCAAAATCAGCACCAATGGCCTTGCTCACTGTGAACCCTGTGTGCTGTGCTGCTGTGGTGGCTTGAATGAGGACGGACCCATAGGATCCTATGTTTGAATGCTTGCTCCCCATCAATGCACGCGACTATTTGGGGAGGCTTAGAAGTGTGGCCTTGTTGGAGGAGGCATGTCACTGAGGGCTGGGCTTTGAGGTTTCAAAAGTCCATACAAAGCCCATCTCTTTGGCACTTTCTGCCTTGTGCTTGGATCTCCTTGGATCAGGAGGGAACTTCTTGGCTGCTACTCCAGTGCTGTACCTGCCTGCGGCCACGCTTCCTGCCATGATAATCACGAACTAACCCTCTGAACCTGTGAGCAAGGCCCCACCTAAGTGCTTTATTTTATAATTTTCCTTGCTCATAGTGTCTCTTCCCAGAATAGTAACTAGGTCAACAACTGACTGACCAGGCAAGATGTGCTCACTGGTCCAGCAGTTACAGGAGTAACCAGATACTTTCTGACTGGATCTGAGGCCCAATCCATGGGAGGGAATTAATGTCTGGTACTGCAAACTTGATCAGAAGTCCATGCCTAGGCAGGCCCTAGTATGGAAACTTCCGCTATTGCTTTGCTAAACAACATAAAGTGCCCACTCAATAACTGTGCTCCTGTCTCAGGTTAGTGCTGCCATCAGCTTTGGCAAGGGAAGCTTCTTTCTTGCAGTTGTTATTACAAAGACTCATAACTGCTCAATGTGCCGAGAAAAGTCACTGAGGGATGCACAGCCACGACATCCTGTGTCTACAGCACTCCTTCTGCACAGCTCTGGGAATATTGGAGAAGAAGCGGCAGAGAGAATGCAGGACCCAGAGAAACGGGAGAATTAGTCAAACGCTGACCACTGGGTGTGACATGGCCATTCATGCCTGCACAAGATTGGGCCCATCAATGTCCCGTCATGGAGTGAGGAAGAACTCCTAGGGCTCTACCCCTCCCTGAGGATTTATATCTACAGTTGGTGGGTGATGGGGGAGAAACACTGTTTTTAGTGGTATAGCCACTGTTAAAGTACCCATGTTCCTGTAAATGAACCCTCACCTGTCCCGCACACAAACCTAGTGGGGTCATTAAAAACAAAACAAAAGACACAGCCAGGCACAGAGGCACACACCTTAAATCCCAGCAATTGGGAGGCAAAGGCAGGCAGATCTTTATGAGTTCAAGGCCAGTCTAGTCTACAGAGTGAGTTCCAGGACAGTCAGAACTAAACAGTGAGACCCTGTCTTGAAAAGAAACAGAAACAAAAACAGAAAAAAAGTTGTAAAAGTATAAGAGGCCTAGTTGGAAAGAAAAACAATTATCAGGGAGGAACAAGATATGATAACAGGGTGAATATAATTAAAATATATTATGTACGTGGATGAAAATGGTATAAAACCCATTGTTTTGCATAATATATGCTAATAAAACATTAAAATTTTATTCCAACATTAGAAGTTATAAAAAAAGTCAATACAAAATATTTAATGTATAGTATAATTACTATTCAAATGCATTTTTTTTCTTTTAAGGACAGAGTTTCTCTATGTATCTCTAGCTGCCTGGGAACTTGCTATGTGGATAAGGCTGGTATCAAAGCCACCTTCCCCTTCCTCCCAGAGTGCGGAATTAAATGTACCACTATGCCCAGCTCTCAAATATAGTTTTTTTTGTGTATGTATATATATATTTAAGAATATGATCCAGGGATGGTATATCAAGATGCCTATTAAGAAGCTGTTTTAAGGTGATAGATAATATAATATAATTTAGTTCTTGTGTTGTCTAGTTCTCTAATTTTTTTTAAAGTGGTCTATAGGGCTGGAGAGATGGCTCAGTGGTTAAGAGCATTGGCTGCTCTTCCAGAGGTCCTGAGTTCAATTCCCAGCAACCACATGTTGGCTCACAACCATCTGTAATGAGATCTGGCGCCCTCTTCTGGTTTGTTGGCATACATGGAGGCAGAATGTTGTATACATAAGAAATAAATAAATCTTTTTAAAAAATGAAGTGGTCTACAATATGCTAATATGATTTACTTTAGTATTTGTGTCTTAGTCTCTTTTGTCTTGAGATATATAAATGAAAGAGGTTTGCTTATCTTGCAAAATCAAGGCAGCAGACGGGCACTCAGGGCAAGCGCACTGCATGATGGCAGCGTGTCCAAGGTTCAAGTGTCACACCAGAGTAGAAACAAGAACAAGAGTACTTGGAAAAGCTTGAACTCACGTTGTAACAACCTCTTCTTACTGGACCCCGACCTTGCCCCATCCAAGTCCTCGCCCATTTCCAATGGATGTACACCAGTGTCATTGGAGAGCCACAGCCTCAGCGGCCAGACTGCCGCCCCGAGAGCCCTGCCTGCTGTAAAGTCCACCACATCTCAACACAGCTACAGGAACTTTTGAAGAACCAGCCATATCCAAACCAGCAGATCCCGGAGTCTCTCACTGTGGAACTGAAAACGATGTCAATCAGGGAGAGAGAGATGAACTGTGAGGAAATAAATAGAAGCTGCTGCAGATGACGCTCAGGCAACTCAGTAAAAGTTAGAAAAAGAAAACAGCGCCTGAGTCCACCACCACGCCCAGGCCCACAGCCTGTCGCTCTGAGGCCAGCGTCAGGGTGCAGCATGGGCATGCAGCATTGGGGTGTTGCTGAACTTAACCGTGATGTCAGTCAGTTGCATCTACAACAGGCCTTACTTAGCCTGGGCGGCCTTTTGGGGTGAGTGCTATATTTTGGATCTGAAATATTTCCCAAAGGCTCATGTTTTAAAGGCCTAGTTTCTGGCTTGCCGCAATGCTGGGAGGTGACAGAACCGTTAGGGGGCGGGGCCTATCCTCTCCTCTCAAGCCCTTTCTGGTTGTGTTGTTGTTGTTGTTTTAAACAGGACCTCCAGCAGCCCAGGTTGTGCGCAGGAGGGTGACCTTGAAGTTCCTGACCCTCTCTCCTCCCTAAGTGCTGGGAATAACCCTGTGGCCACTAGGCTGATACCTTTTCTCTCTATAAGTTGATTATCCTGGGCATTTGTTATAGTAACAGAAAGCTGACTAGTCCCAAGTTTTCATAGCAAATATGACATTTGCTTTAAGGTTGAAGTAATGAGTGGAGACATCAAACAAGTCATCAAAAGTTGATTTTTTTAAAGTTAAATTGAGGGCAAATAGAAAAAAGAAAGATGGTACAGGCTACGATTTAGGACAGTTGTGATTTTCTTTTTTATAAGAGGCTGCTTCTCTATACTACTAGCTTTCCTCCATCTTTATTGTCAAATCTTTTACCATGAAATGGGTAACAAAGATGTTGATAAGAGAATTAGAGCTTGGAGTTTAGAGATTACAGAAAGGACCCCCTTTTCTAGCTATGTAATGAATTAAAGCCACTTACCTCAATGAGTTACTTCCCAGGATGCTGATAACCCTTGCAAATGGGATTGCTACTCCGGAGCAACTAACACAGCTGATGCCAGAAGACAAGAGCTGCAGCTTTTATACAACACACACACATCAGGCTGGCATCATCTTCGTCATAATCATTGGCTTCTCGAATACGGCACACAAATATGGGCATGGTGTATGTATCTCATCAAAATGGTTCTTAGTTCTCTCCCTGCCAGGCAGGAAGTACAGAGCCAATGAGGAAACACAGGAAGTCGGATCAGTGGGGCTAGAAGCTGTGAGTCCAAGAAGGGGCTCAGGGCCTGATTACTGCTGAACCTGCCTTTCATGCTGCTTGGAGTCCCATTGCTGTGTGCAGGCAGCTGTAATCCCCTGGGCATTTAAGAGCAACAGAGGATTTTTCTGAGGGAAATCTTGAAGAACTCACAGGCTGGCAGGAAGAAGGGGCTGCATAAGGCTGGGCAGGACTCACTTGGTCAGAAGAGCCCCCTGGTCTGGCCTGGAATACTGGTCCCCAGGAGGAGCACAGGAGGTACAGGGTCCCTCCCTTGCTCCTGAAAAAAGAGATGTTACATCTAGAGCTCACGAGGAAGAGTGGAGGAGCACAGATCCCAGAAGCAATCATTATTTGTTTTGTTTTCTTGAAATAAAGTTGGGGAAGCCATCTTACAGATCTTTTGCAGGGATCCAAGTGGTGGGCTCCTTGGGAGAAGCTCTGCTCTCAGGGCCCATGCTAACCTTGAAGGGACTTCAGAGAGGAAAATGCCCTTCAGTCCCCAAACTAATCTGGGTAGTGGGAATGAGAGAGTATGCACGGGTGGGGGTTGAAAAAAGTAGCAGGGAGACTCATGGTGTTTTCACCCCTACTGCCAAAGATGGAGGAAGGCCTTGCGAACTTGCAGAAGGAGCTGCTCTGCTCCCTGCCCCCAATGGCCTCCTCTGGAATCACTGCTCTCTCTTTCTCCCTCTCTGTCCCCTTAACCAGAGGGGAAATGCGATTCATCTGTGTGTTTGATGCCTCCAAAGTCCTGCACCCTAGTCAGTGATAGCTGACATCACAACCAGGTCTGCTGAGCGCCACCCTCTCATGTTTGCCATGAGAGTAGAGGAGGCATCCTCACAAAATTCCCAGATTAACCAAAGGGAATGAGAGTGAATGATTTCAATTGTGAAAGTGAAATATTTCAATATTTAAATAGAGCTTCGGGTGGCACAACAAACATCCCCACCAATAGAAACTGGGATGACAGCAGATGCATGGTTCTTTGTGCAGATGAAAAACAAGGTATAGGATGGAAAAGTGTTGCCTCATATAGCATGCATCAAAAGTACAGAGACAGGAGGCTGAGACAGGAGGAGGGTTACCACAAGTTCAGGGCCAGCCTGAACTTGTACAGAGTACAAGGCTAGCCAGACCTTGTCTAAAAACATTACAAAGAATCAAGGATGGGCAAGGTAGATGGTAGGCTTATCTAGCATGCATGAGGTCCTGGGGTCCATGCCTGGAACTGCATAAAACTGAGTATGGTAGTAATCCCAGCACTAAGGAGGTAGAAGCAGGAGAATTATTCAAGGCCATCCTCAGTTACATCTCAAACTGGAGGCCAACCTCGGCTACATTAGACTGTCTTAAATAAAGAAAAAAAACAAGAAGAGTTGGGAATGTGGCTTAGTGGTAGAGCATTTGCCTAGAATGCCCAACAGTGTAGGTCCATTTTCCACACTGCACCTCCCCTCACCCCAGAAAATAATAGGTCTACGACTTCTCCTTAGAGATGCGAATACATGTTTGCTCATCCCAGCTAGGGCACCAGCAGCAGACCAAAGAAGGATTCCACCCAGGTGTAGCTGAGAGTTTACTGGGGATGCCTCCAGGAGGGTAGAAAAGTACTTAGAGGTACACCCCAGCGTGGAAGATGCCTCACAAAAGCTGCATTCCTGGAGCTCTGCCAACTTGCAGGCAGCTCCAGCAGTCTCCTGTTCACTGCTGTTTACTGCTTTTATACCCTGGGAGGGGGCTTGTGGATGCTGGTGCTCTCTGAGCTTCTTGATCCTTGCAAGTTTCCAGTAAGACACCCTCCTCCCTCCAGGAGGAAATAGGCACCAAAAAAAAAAAAAAAAAAAAAAAAAAAGCAAAGGAACTTTAAACTAGAACTACCTTCAGGCAAGTCCAAAGACTATCATCTAAAGCCTCCAGCCACGTGGACACAGATATGGAAAATGGAAGGGCTGTTTTCTACTTTTCTCTGGGCTGAAGGGTTGAGGGTTGATAGAAGAGCCCTGGCGTGCTTCCAAGCTGAAGCTTTTGATGGACAGAGATATAAGAACTCAATCTAAAAGGACTTCATGTGCTTGTAAGTGGGAGGAGAGTTAGGAGCAGAAAGCCAAGTGAATCGGATCGGGAGAGGTGGGAGGAAGAGTTGCCTTGAGGCAATGCCCCATGAGGGAACCAGCCCATGAGGGAACTCCCGAGTTAACGTTCATGAAAGCCCCTCCGAGGCTACCAAGCTTGTGAGTTAGCTGAGCTGCTGATGGAGAACTCAAAGAAACTGAAGTCTTGAGTTTCCTGATGCCCAGAGAGAGCTTGTGGTCCCCTGACTGTGGGCTGCAGGCCTCTGGGTGGGAAGCATGTCTGAGTCAGTGCCTCCATCAGGAGACAGATGGAAGCGGCCACATGACCCCTGGTCTTACATCCATTCCACCAAATGGAGAAACATGACAAGCCTTTTATTTTCAGGACAGAGCATCATTGATTATTCCCTGTTAATGCTTCCCCATCGATAGCGGGTAGGCACTAGAGGGAAATGGAAGGATGTGATATCCGGCCCCCCAGAGGGAAAATCAATGTGATATGGTTTGATATTTCATCCTAGATAACCTCTCTCTCCAAGTTCCAACCCACAGGCCGCTGCTTCCCCCTCCACAAGCTCCACCAGGCATTGTCACCCCTTTCCACACTTACCAAAGGGCAGGAGGGGGAAGAAATGGGGACCAGGAGCCATGCCTCTGCTTTCACCCTCCCCTAGGAATTCATAGCACTCAGACCATCTACAGGCCACACCCTGCCTTGCTCTGTAGCTTCCAGGTCTGAGGGACCCAGTTCCCCCAGTGAGCTAAGCAAGCCAATGCTTACTGCATATACATCCAGCAGTCAGCCAGTCTCAAAGAATGACCTTGGAAAACCGACAGACTAGAAACGGCATGCCCCCTGGCAGAAGTTGAAAGTCTGGAGCAGGGAGAAGACTTGTAATACAGGGAGGCAACAGGAGGAAGCAACCTCTTTCTCTGCACACATATGCACACACCACCACCAAAAAGAACCAGAAGTTCCTGTCCCCCAAAAAGGGGCAACATTCAAAACAATAATCTTGGATGTGGACAAAGGGGAAGTTCTGCTCCTTTTGAGGTCTTGGGGTGAAGAGGAAGTGAACCTCTTACCTGGGAACACAAACCAGCCAAATCTGGATGCCTAGAGCAATACACTGTTGGTCTGAGCAGGCTTCCTATGAACACTTAACTGTGGCTGTGCCATAGTCACATTGCTTTTGGAAAGCTCCAGGGATGCCCGCCACCACGTAGCGTGTGTGTGTGTGTGTGTGTGTGTGTGTGTGTGTGTGTGTGTGTGCGTGCTCCAAGAGAATAAGGTAGGTAGTTTTGCTATTTTCCTGTCTCCTGGGAATTATGGAGTGAGCCTATGCCTGGGAGAGGCTAGAGCAGGTGACATCCTGTAGAGCAGTGGTTCTCAACCTTCCTAATGCTGCAACCATTTACTACAACTCCTCAGGCTGTGGTGACCCCCAACCATAAAATTATTTTCATTGCTACTTCGTGTAATTTTGATGTTATGAATCATAAATGTGATATGCAGATGATCTTAGGTGACCTCTGGGAAAGGGTTGTTTGACCCCAAAGGGGTCTCAACCCATAGGTTGAGAACCACTGGTATATATGTTGGCCTGTCAACAGAGTTGCAGACCAGAATGCCCTGAATCCACTAGTCTATCTACTGCCTGGAAGGGGAATTAACTTGTGTTTACATATCTACCTACCTGCCTATTTGGGTATGGTTTCAATGTGTTCCTCAAATTAATATCCCATTTGAGATACCAGGAGAAGGTGAAAGCTGAATCTTAGCACGGTGTTTAGAAGTAAGATAAGTTCATTAGGTGGGAGCCCCCAAAGTTTGAACCTGGTGGTTATATAAGAGAACAGCCAGAAACACGCAGACACACCTCCTGACTTGACACTGACGACCCACACTAGTCGGAACTCTCCCTTCAAGGAGATAGTTCATCATTAAATGTGAACAGCAGACCCTGTACCTCCAGAACAGTGAGCTGAAACAAGCAGCCGTTCTCTGTAAAGCTGGTCCACCTTGGGTATTCATTATAGAAATGAAAGCTGACCTACACCACTCCCCACTGAGGTGGTAATTCTCCTAGAGTTCTTACAGGGAACACTTTCTCCAGTGCATTTCTAAATGTTCAGGATATCTGTGCTATGAATGTGTGCTACTTTTTAATATCTTAAAAGCCTCTGTCTTAGCAAGAACATGATTCAATCCACAAATGACCTATGAGGATGCTGCCATTCTGTGTGGCCTTGGGTGTTTCTGAAGTCATCTTCTTTGGACAATCAGCCTCATGCACAAGCTTCTACTCCATCCGCTAGCAGTCATTGCTCCCTTCACTCTGTAGCTCTTTTGGCTTCACTCCCTTTTGTCAAGCTCCTTCCTCCATGCCACATGACAAGGCAGGTGCTCAGACCCTGGAAATTAGGAGAAACAAGTGCTCTAAGTATCATGGACAACAGCTGATCCCCTATGAAGGGCTTTTGTGGGAACGGGGTTATGCCAATCAAGGGAGATGGTGGCATGATGACTGAAAGTCAGAATATCATGCCCTCTGCCCTACAATCATACATGGTTATGATCTATTATAAAAGGGAATGTCAGGTTCCCCCCGGATCCCCAAACCATAGCATGAGTCCAGAAGGCCTCTGTGCAGTGTTTCCTGCCCAGGGCTTGGGCTGCATTGTACTTGTCATCGCTAGGCCCTCAAACATCTCCCTACATTCAAAACACACCGACTCGTGCTCATGCACATTTTGTGTTTTTATGGAAAATAGCACACTTTCAGAACAATGCACACTCCCAAGTGTAGCTGCATAGGATAACACTGTCCGTCTGGGCTACTGCTAAGAGAACACCTCAATGGATAGTAAAGAACAGACATTAATTTCCTCACAGTTCTGAAAAGTGCAAGGTCCAAGGTCATGGTGCCAGCAACTGGTGAGGATACAGGGTGGGAGGTAAGGGTGATGAGCTCACATTACCATTCCTTTTTTATAATGGCATTGTCAGTTCAGGAGGGTGACGCCCCATGGCCTAAATAACTCCATCCAGCCCTGTCTTCAACCTGTTGCACTGAGGATTAAGTTCCCAACACATGGACTTAATGGGCATATTCAGGCCATAGTAACAACACCCCCTCTTCTAAACAAAGGCATAGAACTGGTACCACCTTGACTCCCAGGGACCTTTTACCTCCCCTTGGTTACTTCATATTTCTCTGGGCGGGCAGGATCCTGACTTGCCATAACAAAGTTCTCTTTGACTGTTGAGGTAGTCAGTTTTATATTCATGACAAAATGCCTGAGATGGGCAATGAATAAGGAAGAAATCTCCTTGTATGTAGTACACAGGGTCAGAGGTTTCAGCCCATGGTCAGTTGGCCTTCTTGTGTGCCTGAGGCAGCTCAACGCATCACACCAGAGCACGACATGGAGGAACAGGCCCATTCACCTTAAAATGGAGGGAAGAAAAGTAAAGAATATTAGGACTCCAGTCTGTCTCTGCCTCTTTGCTACTGTAAGGTAAGCAACTTTGTCACCTGTTGCCTGCCATGATATGCCGCCACAGGCCCAACACATGGTACCGACTGACCAGAGTCTAAGGCCTCTCAAACTGTGAGCCTAAACAAATCTTTTTACTTTAAGCTGATTGCCTCAGGTATTTTGTCATAGCAGTGGAAAGTTAACATAAGCCCCACCCCAAAGGTCCTACCACATCTCTTCCAATACATGCCATGGCTAGCAACCAAGTCTTTCATGCACTGGACTTTGTGGGAACATCTAAAATCTAAACCATGACAGTTGGTATCTACTGCATATAAGTAGAATTAGACTCTATGTTCTCATCTCTGAACTTACAGGTAGTTATGAGCTGCATGATACAGGCGCTGGGAACTGAATTTGGATCCTCTGGAAGTATGGCAAGCACTCTTAAGTGCTGCACCATCTCTCCAACCCTGGATATCACATTGAATTGACTGATTAAACATGAGGAAGTCATGGTTTCATGATGCTGATCATTCCTATGAAAGAACATGGACATGGTAGTCTTTTCATTTGGTCTTATTTTCACTGGATCTTGTTTGGCCTCTCACTGGTATTTAAATTTTTTTGCAAACAAATTTATTCCTAATATTTTATTTTTTGTTTTCTGCTACTATAAAAATATTTTCTCTTAAGGCATGAAATTGGATACCATGCATATAAAGATGATTGTTTTCTGAAAATTAATTTTGCAAATCATTTTGTTTGTCTTTGGTTAATCTTCTTTTGCTTCTAGGCAAACAATTCAATCATTTCATCTGAGACTTAGAACTTTATCTTCTCTTCCCTTCTAATTTCTGTCTTTAATTTCCTTCTCTTGTCTAATTGTTTTGTCTACGTCCTGTGGAACAACTTTAAATAATAGCGATGATTAGTAGACATCTTTGTCTTGTTCCTGGCTTTAATGAAATTGCTTCTGGTATTCTCAATTAAGCACGAAGCTGGCTTCAGATTGAGATAAATATATTTTATCATATGAAGAAGACATCCAGCTATTCCTTGTATTAAATGATCCTTGTATTCCTGAAATAAGCATCACTTAGTCATGGTGAATTACTCTTATCTACAGCCATCTGGCTGGACGCAATCCTAGCTCCACTGCTTACTACTGGTATTCAGCAGAATACCTCCTCAGGATTCAGTTCCCTTGCCTTTTAAAACAAGGATGGGGGAGCACTTGCTCATTAAGTGGCTGTGCATACCAAATGGCTGTATGGAAATTTGAGCATCTCTTCAAATGTTTAAAAGCTATTTTCACTTAAAACAAACAAAACAAAAAAACCTGAGCAGCCTGTTCAAATTTATTCCCAATTTTTCTGTGGAATATGTTTTTAAAAGTTTCTTATACATTGAGCTTAGCCATAATCAGTGATGTAAATTACACACATGCATCCCAGTTGTTACATTTTTGTTTGCTTATGGCATAAGTGCATTCAAAAGCTTAGTTGTCTACTTTAGGAGCCAAAGGTTTCCAGCTGCACCTGAATTTCAAGAGGCAGTGAGGATTCATGTCTCTAGTCCCTCACTTTCCCTGCATCCCCACCCTTTGCCATATGAACTTACAACTCTCTCCAACAAAGGTGGTCTATGTTTTCCTGCTGGTCCAAGGAGAGCAAGGAACAAAGAGCAGAGCTGACCAGATGACCATTCCATTAGAACCCGGCAGCTGACCAACATGTCTAGGAAGCTTACCTCCTCCCTGGTTACAAGCAGGGCCAACTTTCTTATGAAAATTCTTAGTATTTTAGGACTTTAGGCAACCACAGACCACCTCTATCTTGTGCTCTTTCCTTTCCTACTGAATCCCAAATTGTGGGGAAAATATAAACCAAAACAAACATGACAGCACCTAGTAGCCGAGACACGCACTGGGCAAAGATTAGACCATCATCAGCCATACCCTGCTGACTCCTGTTAAGAGAAATTACCCGTTATTTTCCCTGGTAATTGTGTAGCTAGTGTTGATAATCAAATCCTCAGTCAATGTGGACATCATCCTGTCATACAGTATGAGGTCCAATCTCCCTTTTTCTGTACAGCCATCTATGGTATTCTAAACAGTTGTCCCGGCATCCATCATTCAGTCTTCTAGTTTATCTCGGCCCACCCCTACCCCACCCCCATGACCAAGGGCACCAACTTCACTACATCCTCAACATTCTTCAGCAGTTGAGCCTATTTCTGAATTATCTATCTGCCCACTGCCTACTCACGTGCTGTATAACACTTTCAGGACAGTCCCAGATTTGTTTAATGTCAAAGAACTAACCCATCTTTTCATTTCCCTTGATGGCAGAATTCTGGTAAATTACCTTGGGAGGTTTTGTTTTCCTGATTAAGAATGTTCACCGCATCACCTTACTAACACTCCTATCTTGGCTGCATGTGTCACTCCCTACTTTGGTTTAGGATTTAGCTGTGGGCTCAGTCTCTACATCACCTTGCCTGTGGGAGTACTTTGACTCCTGGATGGAAGTGGACTCGTGCAGTTTTGAGGTTGCTTCTGCTAGTCAGCTAAAATTATGACAGATCCACTGAAAGTTTTAGACCACACAAGCAGTATATATTGAACAGAAACCTATGCCAAAGACAACTTGCTAAACATTTTTAAGTAAAAAATGACATTTCTTCCACCAGGGTCAAGATGCAAAAAGGCAAACTAGTTTGTAATAGTTCACTGGTTTATTTAGTACTTACCACACTAGCAGACATCATGTTTGGAGGGAGCCGACTTTGTGAGAGATTTCAGCTGAGACCCCTCTTCCTTGAGCATCCCATGCCTGACCTCAGGTGGCCCCCCTCAGTCTTCACACCAGAAGCTCACTGGAGCTTGGTGAACACTTTTAGGGCGAAAGATGGCATTGTCTATTTGCCTGCCATGGAAGAAACTCTCTCAGTCTCTCTCTCTCTCATGTATGCGTGCACACACACAATTTTAACCGCTGTAGACTCTGCTTTCCATTCAATCCCCTGCGCTTTTAGGAAGATTTTTTTTCTTTTTTACTCCAGTGGATTAATGGTAAAATTAACTCCCACAAGGAGAACAAGTCAGTAGCAGGAAATAAAATTAGCATACAAAAATCAATACCTTTTATATATAGAATTATGAGTTAGAAGATACAATGGCAGAGAAAACACTTTACTGGCAACAGTGCTTTGATTGATAGATTGGGTCACAAAGTCATCTACTGTGTATGCCCCCCCCCCCGGTTTTAATCACATGTACACACAATTATGCATAGCTTGGTGACAAATGCTTTTCACTTGCTGAACCATCATGATCTACATGTGCACACAGGGTTAAAACCCTGCTTCAACGAAAACCAGAACTTAAAGATAGAGTAGGAGCCACACTTCAGTGGTGGGCAGGGGTCCAGAGTTGAAGGAGGGGTATTTTGTTTGAACGGGGGTAGTTCTGAGCATATTAAAATGCAAAAATGTCTATATATATAGCTAGCCAAGCAATGCACAAATCACGAGGGCTGAGGGCAACAGACCTGGGCAAGACAGGTACACAGGTACTCAGGTACTGAGAGGAAGTGTGGTTGAGAGGAAGGAGGGCGCTCTGCTAAGTAAGTCATGGGTGGGAGGGCAAGAACAGTTGCTGAGAGGCTGAGTTAACAGGGTTTGGAATGGCTGCTTTGCAAAAACTGCTAAGAGGAGTGGCACTGACCGAGATCCTAGACAGTAGGAACTAAATGTTACCATGATGCTGGGGTGGCTTCAGCTTGTACTTAAAAAAGCTACCCAGAAGCTATTTCAAAATTATCTTTTTTCATTCTGCAATTTTAAACATCTGAAGATTCTATAAGGATCAGAACTACCTTTCAGAGAAAGAAAACATTTGCATTATTAAAACCTTAGAAAGCTTTTCCAATTGTTGGTTAAAAGACAAAAACTTGCTATGTAGTTCCAGAATCCTAAAGCCTCTGCCTTGCAATTCTGGGATCACTGGCATGAGCCACCATAAAGACACACTCCACAGCTAGGTACTCGGGCAGCAGAGGAGTGGGTGCCTGAACTGAACTTGCCCCATAGTTACTTTGTTGTTGAATATCTTAATCATCACCATAGAAATTTCGCATGATGGATGGAGATAGAGCCAGAGACCCACATTCACATCAGAACAAGGGACTGAGCTACCAAGGTCCAGTGGAAGAGCAGAAGGAGGGAGAAGATGAGCAAGGAAGTCAGGACCGTGAGGGACTGGCCCACCAACAGAGACAGTGTGCTCGATCTATTGGGAGCTCATCGAATCCAGCTGGACCAAGACTGAGTGAGCATATGACCTAACTGGACCCTATGAATGTGACTGCCGGTGGGGACTGACTGAGAAGCCAATGATAATGGCACCGGGACCTAGCTCTTCTGCATGTATTGGCTTTTTGGGAACTTATTCTATATGGATGCACATCTTCTTAGACCGAGATGGAGGGGGGAAGGCCTTGGGCTTCACATAGGGTAGGGTATCCTGCCCCATCTTAAGGAAGCAGGGGGAGGGCGGGGGGGTAGGGGGGGAGTGGGAGGGCCGGGAACAAGGGGAGTAAATGTAAATTTTGCTTTTAACAATAAAAAAAAAAGACACACTCCACCCCACCCCCGCCCAAGATAGGGCTTCCCTGTGTAACAGAGCTAGCTGTCCTGCTGGAACTCGTTCTGTAGACTACATTGGCCTCAAACTCACAGAGATCTACCCGCCTCCCAAGTCCTGGGATTAAAGGTGTGTGCCACCACCGCCCAGCACAACAGGTGGTTTTAATTGGCCTTTAAGATAGGAGAAAGGCTGGGCGGTAGTGGCATAAGTCTTTATTCGCAGCACCTGGGAGGCAAAGGCAGGAGGACTTCCTGCCTTTGAGTTCGTTTTCTTCTACGGGTAAAGTTCCAGGACAGGTTCCAAATCTACACAGAGAGACCCTGTCTCAAAAACAAAACAAAACAAAACAAAAAGACAGGAAAGAGTAGTTGTATACTGTTTCAAAAGGTTGCAACAACTAAGAGCTAAACCAACAACACATGCAGAGTCTAGGGAACCAGGGCTAGACAGTTTTCAGAACACCTTCCCGAATACAGTGAACTCCTTCACCATACATCTCTCTGGAAGGGAGAATTTGGGTTTGTGTTGTGGGCTTTGGAGTAAGTCAGGACCCATCTTAATTACTATGAATAAAATTGTCAAGTACAATGTCCATTTTTTCCGAAAGCTTCAAATGAGCTTATCATATTCTGAAGTGCTGACGCTGTAATTCAAACAAATCAGTGGGGTATTACTGTTGGGTTTCAAGCCTTCACACCCTATTAGATGGGTGTAAAGCAGACCTGAGAACGCGGGTGGACTGATGTGCTGAGATTACCAACCTCAACAGACGCTTATTATATGCCTGCTGTACCTGAGGTATTGGTTCTTTTTTTCTGAATTATATATTAAAATGTACATACTATGCTGGAAAGATGTGTAAGGCTTATCCTTAAACTGACTTACTGAACACATAAAACTCACAGGTGGCTGTATATTAAGTAACATTTTATACTGATAACTGTGAAAAGTGATTGTCATTCTTGTTATACTTGGACTCCTGTGTCAAGTCACTTCCATCCTCTACTCAGGGCCTCTCTATTACCCTTTCCCAGGCGTTTGGGAGGGAAACCCATGGGGAACAAAGCCATTTTTTGAAAGTTTAGGCAAAGAATCACACACAAATCTGTCTTTGCCAAGGAGCCTGCTTAACTGGCAACACCTGTGCAGCCAAGGCTTCAGGCTGCATTAGGATCCCCTGCAGGGTTTGTTAGGCTTGCTGGACCTCATCCCCAGGCACTGACTCATTAGGTCAGATGCTGCTAGTCTAAGAGCCGTTCTGAGCAGCCCCTTTCCTTTCGCCAGACACTGCTCCCCATGTGAGCATCTTCAACATCGTCCTCACTGCCAGTCTAAGACCAGTCTGAGGCTCTGCTCAGAGCACCCCTTTCCTTCCCTCTACCTAGGATGGCTCCCCTTTGTATCTTCAGTGTCAGCCTCATCTTTATACCACAGTGGAAAACTTTAGTTCCAAATCTAATTTACCAAGAGATTTCCCCACATCCACGAGTATATTATTCTGCCTAAATTTACACGACTAGTCTCCTTTTATAAAAACCTTACACTCCACACTCTTCAGCATTATTGTTCCTTTTCTTCCACATTGCCATTTCCAGGCATGGCCTTCCTCTTCTTCAGATTGTAACACAGGAGTGAATATCAAGTCATTTGTGTTTAGCACCTGTAATCCCGCTCCTTGGCTTTGCTTCTCTTCTGATGGGGTAGAATCACATCCTGACCATTGCTAGAAGCTGTAACTCTGCTAACTGCAGCAAAGGGAAATAAGGACATAGTGACGAGCACTGGCTTGAGCAAAGGAAGAGGCTGACAAGAGTGAAATGCTTCCACTTCCCCACTGTCTAAGCTATGCCCCCAACAAGACAGCAGTCATGTCTGCTAGAGCCAGCCGCTCTGCTCTCAGTTCAAACAAAGTTCCTAAGACACTGAAGACAGCTGCTGCTGAGGTGTATCCATAGCATTTTGCCCAGGAAGGGGAGAAATAAAAGCACATTGCTCAGAACCACAACAATTATGCCAAAACAGAGCAAAGACCTTAAATGAACCACGAATCCCCATAATTCTTTACCTAGAGCTGAAGAACCAACTGCACCAGCCATGATCATGGTGGCCTGGCAGTTCCTCCTAGTACCTATAACTAACTCTTAGTTCTCAGTAGCTTTGTGTTAACTCAGGGTAACACAGAACTTCCTAGATCATGGAAGGAAATTTTGTAGAGATTGACAGAAACACAGATATAGATAAATAACAAACTGATAGACAAATGATAGAGATGATAGATAGATAGATTGACAGATAGATAGATAGATAGATAGATAGATAGATAGATAGATAGATAGATAGATAGATACGTACGTAGGTAGGCAGGCAGATATAGATGGACGGATATGTTCAGTGACTCTCATCCTCGAATGCAAACCTTAATAAATCTTTTTAGGACAGATAGTTAAATTACATATTGAACTTTACTTTAAAAAAAAAAATCTCACTCGAAGGACCAAAGATTGAGACACTTTATTTACTTTGGGTCATCTGCTGTGAGAATTGCCTTGTTTAGGTGCCAACACTATCTAAAGTCTTTCACTGCGACTGATTTCTACAGAACTCAAGGCCAACCACAAGCCACTCAGAAAAACTATATTCTGTCCCTCTAAATGTAGCGTCACGAAAACAGCAATGACTTTCTCTTCTCATCAGTTCTGACCAAAGAGCTATGCAGGGGTTTGGATACAAATGAAGCTCCTCCTTTAAATGCTGCATCTTAAAAATAATCTCAAATCCCCTCAAACTCCTCTGCAAAGCTAACAACTTGTGAATAGACGTCATGCAAGTAGATAATATGTTTGTCTGTTTTAGAAAAAACACAACAGTGAAATTCAGAGAAACATCTGTCAGTCTGTAAGGATTTATCAGAACTCAGAAGTCAGAACCGTGGCTCTTGGCTTCATTAACTTCTCATATCCAATGAATCTTTAAGGTCTGGTGATCTTCAATACTGACAACAAAACCGCACCTCTCCTTGAAAAGCAGATCTTAATTTATGGCATTATCCACTGTGTCATAAAAATTTTTAAATGTAAGGTTTAAAATACAGCTGATACTAAAGTTAGCCCTTGAAGCTGGTTGACAGAGAAATAGCAGAATAAATGGCCTCCCTAAGCATGTGTTTACACCTTAAAACGAGCGTAATTTAAAACCCTGAAAGTATTTGTGCCCTTAATATTCTATTTTCTCAGGTAAATGACTTTATTTCCATTCATTAAAGGTAGATACTACAATCTTGGCTGATCCCTGTCAAAATTATTCAGAAATGTATAGAAATTCATGACCAAGAAAAATGAAACAATCATGAAAAAACATTATTGACATGAGTCTCAGACTGACCAGGGATACCAATGAGAAACAGAGATTATATAACCCAGGGCAGAATAGCATCAAAGTCTATAGTTTGCTTGGGCTTACTCATATGCCTGAATATATTATGCAAGTCTGCCTTTACCTCCGAAAATTGGCATGGCTTCAGAGAGATATTTAAAGTGTAAATAAATATGTATATATAAACTACTTTAAATCCCAGGTAGGAGAGGACGACCTGGCAATGGACCACAAAGGAGAGCTACAGGAGTATCTTTGCACCTAACTGTGGCGGTCTCAAAAGCCATCAGGACCAATGTCTGCATGAAGTTTAGAAACTGGTTTAAAAGTGTTATCAGTAGATCTCTCCCTTAATGTCAGAACCATGTTCCACAGGCCACTGCAGGAACTAGGTGAGAATGCACGACACAGCCCACTTTCATCACTGAGCCATCAAACAGTGCCACATTCCCTACCTTCTGTGGATGTAGCTGTGACACCCCAGAGGACAGCCATTCCTTCTAAGAATCAGGGTGATTCTGGGGGACTGGAGACTTCAGTGTTACCCTCCATCATATAATCTCTATCTGCATCTCCCTTCACCATTCTCTTACGGCCAGCTGGTACATTTTCGGCCTTCCACAGAAACTATAAAACCAGCTTCAGGGTCCCTCTCCATACAGACTCACTGCCCACCTGCCCACCTCACATTAATTATACTGTGTAGGAGGGACAATTACACTTTGGGAAAACGAGGCACTGGACCACCTGGCACCTAAGAGAGGTGTTCTGTCCCATGTGACAAAAGCAATAAGCATGTAACATCAGCTCCTGTGTATTTCAGAGTAAAAGCACTCGACTGATACAAAATAAGAGCGCCCTGTCAAGCAGGTGCTCTTGAAAATACTTTTGGGAACTGTGGCTTTTCCCCAGCAGCTCCAGGCAGTCACATATTCCTCACTTTGACAAAGTAGCATCGACTTCAGGCACAACTGTATATACAGCTCTACATGCAGCTGAGCAGTCATAAACACGCCACACAGAGGCATGTCCCAAAGACATTTCTCCTTCCTAGATAACACAGATGAGTCCCTGCTCATCACGGGCTACTGGTCTACAGAATAACTAACAGTGAAGTCCCACTCAGAATATAATTAAGCCAGGATCAGAAATGCTAGAGCAATCACTAGCCACTGACTATTTTGTTGTGCACCTAAACCTCCATCTGCATTTTAGTACACCAACCTCTGAGCTTAGATGTGCCCTCTGCCAGCAGAACACAGACCATGAAGAGGAGGTCAAGGACAACGCAGCTGCTAGTGATCCCTCAGTCCATGTGCAAGTCCAGTGAAAGAAGTTCCCAACCCCTCATGCTGGCGTCTCTTCTGAGGCCCCAAACTGAGAACTTGGTTGGTGTATCTTACTGGCACAGAGTAAATAAAGGCTTGATGGCGACCAGTACTACTACACAGACACAATTCCATCGAGGAATGTGTTTGGAACTGGCTGTGAATTTGGGACTTCATTGGTAATAGTAAAAGCTCTATGCAGAAGGGATGAAAAGCTGTGACTAGAACAAAGACACAGCTGCAAGGGAGCATCAGCTCTAGGAAAGCAGTGGAGGTGAACAGTGGGCTAACAACAGAGTAAGGGATACAACAGAAGATGCCCCACCCCCTTCAAAGAAAACTGCTGCCCTGCTGCTTCACAGAAAAAAGATTCCCCAAGTAATATCTCTAAAAGAAAGAGCCACCACTGCATGTGAAGAGGAGTGGATCCTGGTGGTGCAAGGACCAAGGGTGCCAATTAGGGCACTAAGGCTGTATATACGAAGTTTCAACAGCCATCAGCTACTAAGCTCTAGCTGCATCCAGAACTCTTTTCATGTGGCATTTTGAAAAACGTGGCTGGAGCTGAGGCAGTGGCTTTCTCTGCTGCAGAGGTCCCGTCCAACCACTCGGAGTGGGGAGGCTTCTGGGCTGGGGTGGCTAGCTCCAGCACATCTGGGTGCACTGTGTTTCACAAAAGAAGAAGGAAAGAGAGACGAATTAGTGTAAGAAGTTAGGGTAAGAGGAACACAGAAATGTTTCTTAATCTTTATATTTCATGCCCCATTCACCTAAGTGGCTTCATAAGGTTTACTATTTTCTTCATTTAAAAAAAAAAGTGAAATTTACAAAATCATTTCTCCAGGAATAAATTCAGTAGAATAGATATAGGACAAAACTAAATCACTTTACTCATGGAGCACACATGTGCCAGGCACCGTGCTGTTGAACATCATGTACTCAGAGGACTCCCTACCCCACTTCCTCCACCCTATATGTATGTGTGTTTTCCTTTTTAAAAATATGTCTTACAATTTAGCCCAGCTGGCTTCAAACTCATGGTCTTCTTGCCTTAGCCCCTGAGCACTGGGATTATATGCATATGCCATTACACCTGCATGGTATCAAACTTCTTACTAACTGTTAGAAGTATGCACTGTCATCCCCATTTTATGGATCAGGAAACTAAACTACAGAGATCAAATATAGCAATTCAAGCTCAAATACTGGGCTACATTTGATCCTCAACATGATGGTGTTACAAGTAAATACAACAAGGAAAACAATAGGAAATAAACAGCATCAGGCATGGTATTCTAATGAAGTGTCTTCTTAAGACACTCTGGACTGGACAGTCAATGAAAGTACAGAGCTGTGCTCTGTACCCAGAACACTCAGCATTCTGGACCCTGTCTACCCAATGCCAATAGCAACCAACCCACTTCACCTTTCCAAGTGCCCATGAGTGGATGAGGACAAACCACCATTCACTCTGCCAAGGGTAAAAATAGACTTAGATATAGTAAAATATAGTACATTCTAGACGTTTCTTTTATATCCACTAAGTCTACCCAATAATATAGCCTTGGTATTTTTCTAATAGTGACTGGGTCACAAAAACAAATACAACAGGGCATGACCAGTACTGTGTTGTGGGCTGCAGACCCCTGGCTCCTTGACTTTCTTTGCCTGTCTCAGACCCTTTGCCTGCTGGAGTGAACGGAGCAAACAACTTGTTTTCCTGTGCCTGCAGCTGCTCTGAGCATGAGTTTCCGATGGCAGGGGAGTGGTTCCTGGTGGGTTTTACAGCTGAAAATCCCAAGAGCTGGGGCGTGGCTATCAGTTAAGATCCCTATAGCACAATAAAGTTGGCATTCTTGTTTCAAGGATGACTCGTGTCCTCGTGTCTCTGTCTCTTTGTGTATGTGTTTAAATCTCCAGCCCCTTTCCCGGCTTGCGAACCATCCTGTAGTGCAGACGCTACAGTACTGCTTTTGCTCAGTATTAAGCAAAAACCACATCACAAGAGTAATTATATCCTCAAATAAACTCAAATATTTATCTTATATCCTCAAATAAACTCAAATATCAACTTCATACTGGAAGTTAACATTAGAAAAGCTTAACAACATGACCCTACCAGAGCTTATATATACGTTTCTTAAAAACAGTAGCTTTCAAATGTTTTGGCATCTCAACCATAGCAGCACAGCACATATCTGCACACACTTGCACAGTTGTTCAAGTTTAACTGAAAGGACTTCACAGAACTATCCCTATCCCTACTACACAGTTAGAAACCTCAGTGGCAGTCTACCCTTGAAAAGCTGTTGGCTGCTGTTGTTGTTTTCTATGATGGTCAATGTCCATAAAATTTGCAAGTGCATCGTTCAACAGCATGAAGCATCACCCCCAGTGGAAGCTGTGGAAGCTCTGTGCACTGCCAGCACTAACTCTCTAACCCTTCTCCTCCCAGCCTCGGTAACCACCTCTCTACCTTCTGTTGTCATTAATTTACTATTCAGGCTGCTCATTAAAGTGGAATCATCCACTATTTGTCTTTCTGTGTCTGTCTGGCTCACTCACTGTGCCTTTATCCGAGACAGCAAGGTTCTGAGTGCAAAGGTTCAAGCTGAGTGACACTCCATGTGTGCAAGAACCACATTTTGTTGCTTACTGGCCACTGACATCTGGGTTGTTCCACTGTTTCCAATGTTGTTGCATACCCCAATATAGGAAAACTTGCTTTAGGGGCTGGAGAGATGGCTCAGCAGTTAAGAGTACTGGCTGTTTTTATAGAGAACTTGGGTTCGATTCCCCGCTTCCATGTGGAAGTACACAATGTTAAGTAACTCTAGTTCCAGAGTTATCCAACACCTTCTGGCTACTGTGGGCACTGCATGCACATGGTGCATAGACATACATGCAGGCGAAACAGCTATGCACATAAAATGATTAATAATTTAAAATATTTTTAAATTTCTGCTTTTAATTCTTTAAGTGATATGATGTGGCAGAGTTGGGAGAACTCACGGCCTTTTTATGATGGCTGTCTTGAGAAACTGCCATAGATGTATAATTTTACATTTTACCAGAAAAGTTCAGGGATTCCAGTCATGTCTATGCCAAGGGTCAGTATTGTCTGGTCTCTGAGACCACCATTAAATGAGTGTAAAGCAATCCAGAATGCCTGCACCATCCTCTCCCAGAACACCGTGCTTTTGACAATGGTATAAAATAGGACACAATCCAATACAATCAAGATAAATGAGCTGTATGTAGCACAGGCCTCCTCATACAATGGGAAATCATGTGTGGCAGCCAATCAAAGAGTTTTGTTTTTTTGTTTGTTTGTTTTGTTTTGTTTTTGTTTTTTTTTGTTTTTCGAGACAGGGTTTCTCTGCAGTTTTGGAGCCTGTCCTGGAACTAGCTCTTGTAGACCAGGCTGGCCTCGAACTCACAAAGATCCACCTGCCTCTGCCTTCCGAGTGCTGGGATTAAAGGCATGTGCCACCACTGAAAACAAAGAGATTTTGCATAAGAAAACACACGCATGAATCTCAGAAAAAGAACTGGGTGAAGCTTGTAAAATATAAACTTTTGTGCAAGGTTCAAAACATTTAAAAAAGCAGACAACGTATCCTTTAGAGGTACATCTATCTGTTAAAACTACTTTCAAGACAAAAGCAATGATCAAAACAAAACAAGACAAAAATGTACGAAAACTGTTCCCACTGAAGAGAGTGGGGACATTTTTCTTGCTAGCCACATTGTTTTCTTTTACACCTAATGTATCAATATTCTTTTATAGCAATTAGATATTTTCCAAGGAGTTAGAAAAATATGGAGAATACTGCAATGACTTTAAGATAATGTTACTTAGATACATTGGAGCTAAACACTCCATGGTCAGTTTAAGGTAATTTTATTTAGATACATTGGAGCTAGACACTTCATGGTCAGTTCTCTCATATTCTGATCTGTTAGTTTTGACTAACTGGAATGGTCTCCACCTACTTGGAAAAAGAGCTTCACTGGTAATGGTTGAGAGCCACACTTATCTGTGGGTAGAAGAAAGTATTAAAAATGTACTGGTTTAACAAAGTGACCACAGTAGGTTCATTCTAGGTTCCATGACCTCACCAGGCACCTATTTCTTTCTATTGACCAGGCTTTAAGACCAGTCAGACAGCTGATGGTTATTTCCAAGATATATGCACCATTACTGCACTGTTGGTGATATCTTGTAGTGGTCACTGTGTATAACACGGCTCCTACATCTAAGGCTTAGAGACTAATGAGAAGGCGGAGGACCACAAGAGCTAGAAGACCAGGACATGTGCTGTGAGATTACATCTTCTATATAAGAGAAGGAAGCTACACCCATAAAATATCAACAATATGGCTGCATAAATAAGACCTGAACAATGACAACACCAACTGTCATGCCAACATGGATGGAAACCAAAGGCCCTATCCTTAGATGAAGAACTACAGAAAATTAATGACTGCTGAGAGACAGATAATTAGTCTCCTCCAGGGATGAGACCCTTAAGTGGTTATCCAATATCAAGTGATCAGTCCTAAAAACTTGTACGTATGAGCAACTCTAAATGGACTCAATTGGTTATACATATTTATATGCATTTTATACATGTCACAATAATAACTAAGAAAACAACAATATATAAAAGTAAGTGCTTAGGGGTAAAGAAGGGAATGGTGGGGGGAGAAGTATATGACAGGAGACTGAAGATGAACAAAGCATATTATCTACATATATGAGGTGTCATAGTGACAACCATTAGTTTCATAAATGCTAATAAAAATTTAAAAAAGGAGTCTGTTCTAGTGTTGGGTGACTTTTTAGATGTTGGGAGATAGCAGTGAACAAACAGATTAAAATTCCCACCCATCTGAACACATGGCTGGCTTAGTGCTCAGAGACCATCTGTGATACAGCTTCTGAATGATGGTTGTAATCCCTGGGAATATAAGTTGGAAAAAGACTTTAGGAATAGCCCAAGCCATCAGGCTCTGAATGGAATCTTCAGTGGCCCCAGATCCACTATTCTAAACACCAGGATTTACTTTCAGGAGGAGGAGTCTGAATGTCAAAGGCTCTGATGAAGAAAATCATGTCAAGCACACTGAGTACCTTATTTTTTTTGGTTTTTCGAGACAGTTTCTCTATAACTTTGGAGCCTGTCCTGGAACTAGATCTTGTAAACCAGGCTGGCCTTGAACTCACAGAGATCCGCCTATCTCCACCTCCTGAGTGCTGGGATTAAAGGTGTGCGCCATCACCGCCTGGATTGCCTTACACTTCTTATAACCACTTATTCTCAAGTTTTGAAGAAAACAGTCACACTCACCCCCCCCCAAAAAAAATAAATACATTCTTTAAGAGCCTAAATCAGCTAGCTAGGTCACTTCAGCATGTGGTAGAGGCTTGCTGGAAAATTCGTGTCCTGGGATACCAGTCTTAGAAAAAGTCTACACACCTACCATCCAGGGAGCAACACTGTGCACTAACCTCTGCATGCTATAAAACCAGGGAGGGAAGGGGCATTGAGATATAAACAAGAAAATAACAGAGCTATAGTTCAAGACACTACTTAATGACCATGGAAGGGTCCTTTCCCCATCCCTTTGTACAACTAAAGCAAACAAATAAACCAAGGGAGACATGTGTATCTTCCTTTCTTTACCCCTCTAGCCTTACTAAGATCTTTAAATTCAGTCAATTTCAACTCAAAACTTTCTACGGGTGGGGGAAGGGCAGAGATTTGTAACTGCATGCTTAAGAAAGAAGCTGAATTCATCACAGTGACAGGGGAGAGTGTTGGCAGAGATCTGAGCTATTTATTCTTTTAGGAAAATCCTATAAAGAATGACACAAGGAAGCCTCTATCTGCAGTCTTGTTCATCACACTGGTGAAGAGCTGATAACAGATGTATGCAGTTGTGTGATTTAGTGCCAGGAGCTGGCCCCTGATGTGTATTAATACAGCGGCAAAGCGGGACGCACCTCTCTTCATCACTCATTTCTATAAAAGAGGTGGAATCGGAGATGGCCCGATGGTAGGCAGAGCAAGCCCATTTGTTCTCCTGACTGATGGCACAGGCTCAGGCTGTGTCCTTCACCTCCATGGGGCACTTGGGTTGTGAGCAGAAAAAAAAAGAAAGTGCTCAGTGAAGCAGGGCTTAGTCAACAAGTGAGAGCAGAGGAGTGGGCTCCCTTGGGAAACAGCTAATGTCTTCAATACACTACATACATTTCCTGCTTTAAATGTGAAATCAGCTCTTCCCAATGGTTCTACTCTCATAAAGCATTAAAGTAGGGCTGGGGTTGTAGCTCAGCAGTAAAGCATTTGCCAATAGACATGAGGGCTTAGGTTTGATCCCCAAAACTGGGGGGCGGGGAATAAGAGGAAAAAATAGGATCAAAGAGGGAAAAATAAAATAAAAGCTAAGAGAAAAGGTTTCATTTTAATTCTTCAAACAGCACAGACTAGTTGAAGAGCCGAGTTTCACAGTCTGGAATAATCAATCCTACTGTGCATACAAAGGACACCTGGGAGTTTAAAGAGCCAATCTAGAGCATCAGGGAAACATCTGCCCTGACCCCGGAACTCACACTTGACTTCGGAAGGTTACACCTCAGTTTGCTCATGTATCAATGGAATAATAAGAACTGCGTCTATCCTGACAGCTGAGGCAGAGGTGCATACAAAGTGCCTAGCTCAGAGCCTGTGCAGGTGGAAATCACATCATCATTAGGTCTGTGATTAAGATTGTTCAGATGAGCCACCAATTAGCAGTCACTCCAGACAAGCTCGAAGAGGTCCATTTCAGAGTATTCGAATACACACGGGAAAGGCAATGGGGTTGGGCCCACACTTGTCTGGTCTCTGCCTTCACTCAGCTAACTGACCTGAAATGTGTAATATGTAGCACAGAGTAAGAAAGCTCTAATCAAGCTGTTTAGGTCCAGAAGTGCTTTGGGTTTAGATTGGTTTGTTTCACAAATACCTTATACTCACAGCTGAAAGATCACACACATGCTATTTTACTGTGCTTGCTTCTGACCGCAATTCACCCCACACAGTCAGGTAGAGAATCTACTCACACATGCATGTCAGTACTCCATACGTTGAATTAGTAAGATTTTGTATTTTAAATTAGTGATGTTCAATCTATAGTTTATCTAAGGAAAGTAATTTATAATAGGCTTGATATGTAATCCTTTGATATCATGTACAGAATTTTTACATATAAACATGTCACCCCTGCCTGATTTGTAATGTAGAACATTTTCAGAGGCCCAGATTTTTCTGTCTTCTCTTGGTCACTCTCCTATCAAAGATAGTCACTATTTTAGCTTCTACCAACTGGCATGAATTTTATATAGAAAATAAAAAAGTTTAACCTGAAAATGTTTTTAGACATCTCATGATGGTAAAAATGAACACACTATTATATACATAACCAATGAGAATACAATGTGCCACATAAACCAACTAAGAAAGTGAACAGAGCCAGGCGTGGTGGTGCACGCCTTTAATCCCAGCACTTGGGAGGCAGAGGCAGAGGCCGATGGATCTCTGTGTGTTGAAGGTCAGCATGGTCTATAATTTCCGCAGTGAGTTGCAGGACAGCCAGAGCTATATAGTGAGACGCTACCTCAAAATAGCCAAGGGAGGGAGGGACAGAGGGGACAGGGGCTGGAGAGATGATGGATCAGTGGTTAAGAGCACTAGCTACTCTTCCAAAGGTCCAGGTTCTACTTCTAGCACCCACTCGATGGCTTCTAATCATTTATAACTAGAGTCCTAGGAAATTCAATACCCTTTTCTGGCTTCCATAGGCACCAGGCACACACATTGTATATATATATGCAAGTAAAACATTCGTATATGTAAAATAAAAAGGCTATTTTATTTTTATTTATTTACCTTTGTTTGTTTTTCAAGACAGGAATTCTGTGTAGTTCTGGCTGTCCTGAAACTCACTCTGTAGACCAGACCGGCTTTGAACTCACAGAGACCAACCTGCCTCTGCCTCCTGAGTACTAGGATTAAAGGTGTGTGCCACTGCTGCCTGGCCATAAAAATTATTTTTTAAAGAAGAAATTAAATGAACCCAGATAACCTCTGACTGCTGACCAAGCTGCTATCCAGCTGGATGTTTATCAGCACGGACCTCACCTCCTGTCTGTGCTACAATGAAGGTTCAAATGACTGGGAACAACTGGCAGGAATACAAAAGGCCAAGTGAGAGAATGAAAAAGCAGACTCCACAGTCAGAGAGGACTGGGGAAATTACTTCTCAGCATCTCAATTTCTTATGATAAGGAATACAGATCACTTATCATGATTCCATGGGAAGGTATATAAAACAATCATTTAGTGTTCAGTATACAACAGGTGCTCTACGAATGACAACTATATATAATCACCTGTACTAGAGCTAGGTAAAGTTGCTGAGGCCACAGGTTTCCGTTTCCTCTTAATGTCACGTGAACATGGTGGTCCCCAGTGTACCTTTGCCTGCCTGCAGAAACGAAAGGAGAAAGAAGATGTTTACTTTGTGGTACTTGTAAGGCACGGTACTGTCCAGATGAAATCTTTGACTCATATAGATGTATGGCAACAAAACAGGCATCATCTTTTGACACTAATCACTACAGGCTCTGGACATACTTGGAATTAAGCAAAGCCCACAACACATGGCACTCTCACCTTTTTACCAGATTTCAAAGAAGCAGATATTCAAGTTTCAATAAATCTGTGTTTAATTATGTGATTTTTTATACAATGCTTTCACATGAAAACTCTAACTGCAATTGAGCTAAATTCACTAATGAAATACCTATTCCATATGATAATGCATCAAAAGGGTTAATGCCCTTCCTGTGAACAGAGAATTATATAGAATTATAATAAGTTAATTCTGCTGCCACTAGACAATCTGGATTTAAAAAAATTTTGTTTTTTATATATATGTGTTTTGTCTGCAAGTATATATGTATATCCGGTGTGTGCATGATGCCTGTAGAGACTGGAGAAGGGATTCGGATCCCCTGGAACTGGAGTTACAGACAATTGTGAGCCACTCTGTGGGTAGTGGGGATCAAAGTTGGGTCCTCTTTCAAGAACAGCAAGTGTTCTTAACCATTGAATCAACTCTCTGGACCTGATAATCTGGACTTTTAATATGTGCTTATATCACAAGGTAAATATTTGGTTCCTGTGCCTTTCAAAGATATAAATTACGTGTCAATAACATGTTCCACAGCTAGGATATTCAGTTTATTTCACAAGTAATACATCCAAATGCTCTACCCTAGAAAAACAGATTCTCTGGAAATCAAGACTTAAGACTGAAATAGCTGACACAGTATCTTAGCTCCTCAAGTCCCTGGCTTCCTCCTTTTCTGCAGTCTGGACAGACTGCCTCTGATAAAGCTGGCTGTCACTTTTATGCAAAGCTTTCCTTGAACACTGCAGGGATTACATGCAACGAATCATTATCTGACCAGTGAACATACATTATGCTTCCCTAATGAGGCTTAATCTCCTTGAGATTAAGAACAGGGGTCCTGAGAGCAAGGGCCATGTTGACACTTCTTTCTTAATTATTCAATGATCTACCAACCTCAGCACAGGGCAGGAGATGGTTCTTATTAAGTATATGGTAGCCAGAACTTATAGGAATAAGAATTTTCAAAATCAAATGGTACGGCAGGCGGTAGTGATGCATGCCTTTAATCCCGGCACTCGGGAGGCAGAGACAAGTGGATCTCTGTGAGTTCGAGGCCAGCCTGGTCTACAGAGCAAGTTCCAGGACAAGCTTCAAAGTTACATAGAGAAACCCTGACTCAGAAAAAAAAGAAATCAAATGGTAGAATGAATGAACCCTAAAAAGTAGCTACAAATAACAAACTTTATGTTATTTATATTTTGGGACAATTATAAACAGCTATAACCCATTTTTTAAAAAAAGAAATGGAGCTGGAGAGGGAGACCAGGCATTAAGAGCACTTGCTGTTCTTGCAAAGAATCAAAGTTCTGTTCCCAGTACCTACATCAGGTGGCTTATACCTGCCTGTACTTTCACCTCCATGGGATCCAGGGCCCTCTTCTGACCTTCATGGAAACCCACATGTACATGTGCCGGCACACATGCTTGGTGTAGCAGAGCACCAAAGGTACATAGGATTTCTGTCTAGATGGATGGACAAATGCTTTGTTACCAAGACTTAGGCAGAAAAGGAAGTAACACTACAGTATTATGTTCCTGATCCAGAGACATGTACAGACCAGAGTTCCACCTCTCTACAAGCAAGGGCCCTAACTGGGTCATGCTCTGCCACAGGGACTTTAGGTGTGCATTAGCCATCTTTTCACTGTAAGCTTATTAAAAACCATGACAGCACACATAAGTGACCTCAAAAATTCTATGAGGTAACTTCTACAGCTAAGAAACACCTTCAGTGAAGTGGCTGGATACAAAATAAACTAAAACAAAACAAAACAAAACAAAAAACAAAACTTAGTAGCCCTCTTATATACAAATGACAAAGGACTGAGAAAAAAATTAGGGAAACAACACCCTTCACAATAGCCACAAATAATATAAAATACCTTGGTGTAATTCTAACCAAGCAAGTGAAAGACCTGTTTGGCAAAAAACTTAAGTCTTTGAAGGAAGAAACTGAAGAAAAAAATCAGAAAATAGAAATATCTCCCATGCTCACAGACTGGTATGATTAACATATTAAAATAGTCATCTTACCAAAAGCAATCTAC
>JAQHUG010000081.1:5156358-5184771 GCA_028555095.1 Dicrostonyx torquatus
GGAGGGGAAGGAAAGAAGAAAGAAAAGAAAGAAGGGAAGAAAGAAAAGAGAAAGGAAAGGAAGAGGAAAAAATGAGTGCTAGAGATCAAACTCAGGTCCCAGTGCTTGTACAGCAAGTACTTTATCAATTAAGCCTTCTCCCTTAGTGCTTATGAATACATTCCTTAAGGCTTCTCAGATGACTCCCAAGTAGTAAAGGTTGAAAACTACCATCAAACTGAAGTATTTCTAGAGAGAACCTACAAATTTATTAAATGTATAACAACCACAAAAACCTCCCTCATGTCCCCTTCACCTTTCAGGTCTCTTTCTTTATTTGCTTATAGTGAAATGCTAAACTACAATACTTGAGGTCACTCACCATACCCCAATGGCCTCAGCTTATTCTGAAATCCCAAGCTGTATGGTTTTGAGGTGGTCATGTTCGAATGCTGAAGGTGAGCAGAGTGTAGCCAACACTGTCCAGCAAGGAAGGAGCTCAGCTCAGATCCCTGACAGGAGGTACCCTTCAGAGCCCAGGCATGATTATCAGACTCTTTGTGCTCTTAAAGGAGAGTAATTATAGGCATGTGAAAAAAGGGAAGCACTCCCTGAGGAACTCTTCCTCACATGCTTCCCAAGAGGCATGAGGGCCATTAAAAATTCCATGATGAAGAGGAAAAACAGCCTGGGAACAGCCAGGAGGCAATACAGCAAATTAATACAGCAGCCCTCCTCAGGGAAAGCTGTGATAAAACAGGAAACACTTCTCTCTTTGCAAAATAAAATTATACCACTAATGATAACACAGTCACCACACACGCGCACAAATCGTTCTAATGATGGGTGTAAAATTCCCAGTGCTGCCCAGATGCTTTGAAAGACATTTCTTCTTACTACAAATAAAAAGGAAAAGATAAAATCTCCATTCGAAACACTTTTTAATGCAGTCATTCAGCTGCCTCCTCTCCAGCACTCTGCTTGATGCAAGGCTTTTGCTAAATGGTCCACTCTTTTTAAAACGCATGGTTCCAGAACCCACTGTACAAGTGCCCCAAAGTAGAGTTAGACAGGCCCTGCTCCAGTGACACCCTGCTGCGTGGGGATCCCATCACTCTAAAAGGTTGAGAGCTATCCCTAAGATCTAAGTGTCTCTCACTCATATTTTCTGAAACCTGCACTGAGGATACCTACTCTGCTCATTCTACAGAGCAGCACCTTCCAAATCTTCTTGTTTTTTTCACTAGGTGAAAACTGTGAAGAAGCAGGAGAGAGTATGCATATAACACACACAGAATGTGTACACTTGTGGTACTAGGCCAAACAGAAATATATAATTTAAAACAAAGAAATTTTAAGGATAAAATAATGAATGTTAACTCAAACATTTTTCCCCAACTTCAAAGAACCTGCATCCAGCCTACTAATTTATGACTGCTACCTAAAGACAAGACAAAGACAACTGGTAATCACCACCATCCTCTCTCTTTTGCTTCTAGCAAGAATTCAAAACAACAGCAGCACTCCCCTGAGCTGCGGGCGCTTGAAGTTTTCTTAATGTTTCCAGGGCCAACCATACACACCACTAGTCAAGAGAGCAACAATAATGACAGAGTAACAGGGTGCATAAGTATCATGAATCGAGTTCTGGGTACTGGCCACAGCAGGGTGGGGGAGAGACTTCTTATGGAAGAAGAGAGAAATGCTGATGTTGCCCTAAGTACAGTTCAGATAGCAGAAGTGGAGGAAGGAGAGCAGAGGAATCTACTCTGTGTGCTGGATTTACGTGGTGCTGCTCATCTGTCTTCCCAAAGAACATGCATAACCACTACTTTATTATCAAGACAAAACAGAGGCATGTTCTTCTTTGGACTGCAATCTAGAAAACCTCCCATGGGCCTGCATTAGGAGCCCGCCTCTGTGTGTTTCGGGGGAAAGCTTTTATCATAGCTGTCAGTTTCCATATCTGACTGTCTCTTGAGAGCTTCAGTTCAAAACAAAAAGCCTTGCACACAGTAGGAGTCAGCAAATGCTGAATGAATGATTGATTGAATGAGTGAATGAATGAATGATAAACACATAGCATAATACTGGAGTAAAGGCCTACAGTGGAAGTTTGTATCGCCTCCCAATTCCACATTCTTAGCAACACTATTTACAATGGCCTCTCTTCTCAAAAGGCTTTCCTTCTCAAAATACTACTTTCTTAGCAGAAAGATGTAGCAGTAAGTTATGCATCGGGGTTCATTATCCTAACTCTTTGTAACTACGTCCAAGGTACAGCTACTTCTTTGTGCAGCTACAGCACAAATCTATGAGCTCGTTTACTTAAGAGCTGACTAATAAAAAAGCATCAGAAGCTGGGTGTAGTGAAACATCCTTTAATCCCAGCACTTGTGAGGAGGAAGCAGGCAGATCTGCAGGTTCAGGGCCAGCCTGGTTAACATAGTTCCAGGACAGTCAGAGCTACACAGTGAAAGTGGGAGCCTGTCTCAGAAAAGAAAAAGAAACAAAACAAAACAAAAAGCATCAGGACCTTGGTAAAGAAATTCTTCATGCTACTAAAAATAACAAGAGTCCTTTGGTCCAGACTTAGCTGTTCTATGCACAGTAACACTGCTAAGAAATGCTATTATCAAACCATACCCACTTTCTTGTCACCTGAATTATGAGAATCCATAATGAGAAATGTGATATATACATACAAAAAAACCTAACAAGTGCCAGGTGCACATGCTGAGATTTATCAGGGAATTAGACAAGGTTTCTGTACCCTAGAGAAGACAATGAGGTAGGGGTGGAATTTTAAATAAATTAGTTCACATATTCACTACAGAAAACGGTAAGAACTAGGGAGGAAAAAGAGTAACCAGATGGTGCTGCAGATGACCCCTTAGTTACTCAGGGGTTCAAAGAGGTTTCCAGACAATGAGAATGAGAGCAAAGGTCCAAGGCAGTAAAGGCTGCCATTTTTAAAGAAGAAATTGAAGCTCCCTAGTACTGTTAATCTTTCCACTCAGAGAAGAGACGGAACTGTATGAAAGGAAGCTGGCCATGTTGGCAGAAATCAGATTATGCAGGGCTTTGCAGGTCATGGCACAGGACATTAATAATGTTCTTTGAAGATGGGCTTTTAGAAGCAGAAATAATGCAAAATATGGGCCAGAAGACATATAAATTCCTCCACCCTCAGCCTGTTTCTGCATCTGTGAAACATCAACTCACCTCTGAAGGTTGTTGTAAGGATCAAATCAGATCCCGTGCACATATACTATATAATCTCAAGGGTTAAGAAAAGAAACACAGCATTTTCTAAAAGAAAATAATCACTACTGGGAGTCAATTACCTGGCAGAGCAGTGTGCAGGGGAACACCTTCGATGAGAAGAGTCAGCAAGAACATCCAGGGAGTAAAGCGGGGAGAGAGGATTAAACTGTAGGGATAAATCAGACTGTTTTAGTATGGCTTCAATGAAAGAGACCTGATTCCAAAGAGCAGCCTACATGCTCTCTTTGACTATGTCCAACCCTTCCACCATAAGCATCAATATCATTAAATAAAGCTGTGCATGTTTAACCTTATATCCATGATGTCCCAGCATATAGCAGACAAAACTATTTCTTATCAAACAAACTTTTAAGCCATAATCACTTAAATGGCAAAATACAGTACTTCTTAATGGACAGTCCAGGAACTTACACCTAATGATTATCCACTAACTACAGCCTTTTCCCAAGAGGACTAGCATGACACACAGTATAAGTACAGTGCAAACAGAAGGCACCTAGAGTTGGAATGCCGAGCTAATTGAATCACATTGACTTGCTTATGTTTAAAAGGTGCATCACCTCTGAACTTCGCTAGCCTCATCTAAAGAGTACTGGCCGTCTTACCTGTCTTATGGGTTACTGGCAGTGCTAACTCAGGTACTGCTTTTCAGTTTCTCACCTATTGGCCCTAAAAGGTGACTGAGGGGGTGAGAGTGCAGCACATATGTTAGCATAGCATCCTGGGCACCAGAATTACAAAGCCAAGCAGGAGGCTGAAGATCAAACAGGGTGTTGTGTACAAGGCACCTCCCTTTATGTTTGCTAGCCTTCTTTGTACTTTCCCTGCAATAAACAGTCCTTTGAAAAATGGGTACTTAATGACTTAAGTCTGAAAGAACTTGAGTGGTAACTTCAAACATAGTTTTAAAAAAGAAAAACAAAAACAAAAACAGAAACTTAGCTAGTACACACAGCTTGGCAACTTCAGGAAAAATAGTAGAAACCCATGATACATTGTTCTTCACTTATACATAAGAAATGTGGAGCAAATGATGGCCATGTCCTGCCTTTGCATACTCTGAAGCAAATACAATCCACACTCTAGTTTAACAGTCCCCAAATCTCTTGCATGCCACCTTCATGGCCCTTTCTTTATCTGCCTACCACCTGCAGTACTGTTTATCAGAATTTTCTTTACACCAATTTCTTAAACTCAGCTTTATCCTGTTTCCACAAAATAAGTCTGACATAGTTACATTTTTTCTAATGTACATATGTTAATATATAACTTAAAATACATAAACTAAAATTCTTCTCATAAACACATACTAGTTTTATCTTCCACTGTTCTAGTTAATTGTGAAACAAAAACTTCCCAGTGAACTTTGCAAATATAAACTGTGTAACATAATAAAATGTTAAGTAGCCCCAAAATAACCAACCAGTCGACCAAAGAGCAAGAGGAAGCCTGAGAAATTTTGTCCATCAGTTTCCAGCAATTTCACAGTTCAGAACTAAGGTTAGGCAACTCTCACCTCTAAGCTAAAAGAGTTTCAAACATCTATAAACCTAACAAGAACGACCATGAGTCACTTTAAATCATGGACCCACTCAAGGTCTAAGTATAACAAGGCCTCCACAAAGGAGAGCCAAGGAAAAGACTAAGAGGAAAAGGCTCTAAGGCCATGGTCACTTCCCCAGAAGGAGCTCAACCTTCTGCATCCTGTGCTCAGAAGTCACAGCACAGGATTCACACGGCAAACTAAACCAGAGACAGGAGACTCACTTTACATTTTTAGTCAAAGTTCCAAACTAAAGCAATGGGCTCAATGGTTAAGAGCAGTGCTCTTCCAGAAGACTCGAGTTCAGTTCTCAGGCAGCTCCCAACTGTCTATAACTCCAGCTCCAACAGATCGGATGCCCTCTGGCCTCTGAAGGCACCTGAGCTTACATGTACATATATCCACATGGATACATAAGTACAAATAAATCTTAAGAGAAAAACTGAAATAAAACCAGTACTGTGTTACTACTAAGAAGATGACAAATGCAGCTGAATCTAATCTAATTGGCCACAGTTCTTACAGGTGAGCAAGGGTAGTCTTGGAACACAGCTCTCAAAAAAGTCAAGAGTGATCGGAAAGTGATCTTACTCACCTCATGTGCACAAGCAGAAATGGGAGGAAAACCAGAAGCCAATGCTTTATTCTTTCTAAAGAAAAGGAAACTGAATGATAAAAGATGATCCAAAAAAGTTATCTTACCTGCTTTCGTTCTCTTTTCCCAGCTGATGGTAACCAGAAACTAAAGAGAGAATAACAGGAAAGAAAACAATGAAAGAAGTGATAGGAAAGTATGAGGGAAGAAGGTAAAAGGTGGAACACTCAAGTGAAGACCAAGAAGGAACTGGGAGGGAGGAAGCTGAAGGAGAAGGATGCCAGCTAGGTGTGAATGACAGTCTCCTGAAGTGACTCTTCAGAGGAGAAGGCGGACAAGGGACAATCAACTAAGACTACAGACAGCCTTATCTCAGCTGTGCAGTGAGAAAAAGAGGTTAGATATGTACAGGACTGCCCTTGGGCACTGACCATAATGATTAAGGAATAAATTATACAAGTTCTTTAACATATAGAAATATGGGGCATCTATTTTTACATGTGTAGTTGTGTATGATATGTGTGCATGTGTGTATGTGTGAAGGCAGGAGTGTAAGTTCACAGGAGCACATGTGTGTGGAGGTCAGAGGTTAATGGCTGATGTCTTCCTGCCTTACTCTCCACTTCATTTATTGAGGCAAGGTCTCTCACTGAACCTAGAGTTCCCTGCTGGCCAGCTTACCCTGGGATCTACTCTCACGTGCTGATATTACCAGCAGGCCTACCACATCTGCCTGCTTCTTCATGTGGGAGTTGTGGATCCCCACTCTGGTCCTTATGCTTGATCCACTGAGCCATCTCTCCAGCCCCAATATGTGTGTATTTACTCAGCAGATATTCAAATCTTTGCCATGGAAGACCCGCAGGAAAGCAAAGCACACAGCAAAGCCAACCGCTTAGGAGACAAAGCAAGGCAAATGATTCCTGTGTAGCTATAGTCATGTTTCCTACTGCATTCACCATAATAACAGGGACAGAATAGTTCTCCTTAAAGAGGTCTGAAGGAGAACAGAAGCAATCAAACATTTGGAATGACCATTAAAAAAAATTAAGAGAGAAAAATGCATTTAAAATATTGTATCTTAGTGGTGGACTCATAAAACACCCAGAAATATAACATGCAGCAAAGTAAAAAATAAAAATAAAAATACTAGAAAGGAAGAAGAAATAACTGTCATGATTTAAGACCTTAGTCATCTTAATTTTTTTTTTAATTATTGTGTGTGTCGTAGCACACTTGGGAGGGTTCTGTGGAGTTGGTTCTTCCCTTCCACCTTAGCGTAGGTTTGGGGATTAAACATGCAACAACAGGTGGCAAGCACTTTTAGCCACAAGCCATCTTGCCGGCCTGACTTCATCCATCTTAACTGTGAGGAAACACCAATCTTTACGATTCCCCTCTTTTGGCTCTGAAGTCTAATAGAAAGATTGCTTTACAAAAGCCTTCTCTATACCGCTTTCTCCAAGGACCAGGCTAGGAGAGCCAGTAGGTACTTAGGCACTTACTCTTTCTGGCGGGGGTCACTGATGATATGGCTTATCCTCTCGGTTCCTAGACTGCTTAGGTTGGTCTCCTAAAAGGATAAGAACAAGAGTGTCATCAAACCACAGAAGCAAATATATACAATTTAAGCTGTCGCCAAGCTCAATTTTTTTTCTAACTATGCCAGCCAAGCGATCTTAAGGTTGTGTCAATCTTAAAATCCAACAGCAACTATTTCTTTTTTAATGTGAGTCCATCTTAGAAGAATCATCTATTATCTAGTTTCTGCTGACTCAAAACAACTTAAAAAGCCATTATAAATACTGTTTGTCAGACTTGGGATTCTTTTCTATTTTAAATTTAGTTTTGTATAAGCATGTGTGCTGGTACACATGTGGGCAGGCATAAGTGTATGCATGAATGGAAGCCAGAAGACCATGTGAGGTGCAGTAGCCAGATGATTGTGACCGACAACCACTCACATGGCTTGGCAAACATTGTAGCAGGCATTCTAAATGCTTGACAAACTCTTCCTTACTACCATCTTCCCTTCCTGGCTAGGGAACCTTTGCCTTAGCCTATTTCTCAATCTCTGGAATACAATTTGAATCAAGAGCTAGGTGAATGCCTATAATCCTAGGATTCAAGAAGTTAGACAGAACAATTTCAAGTTGAAGGTCAATCTGGGACACAAAGCAAGGACCAGGACAGTCTGGACTCATATGTCTCCAGAAGGTTTTAAAAATAAAAATAAATTTACTTTAAAAAGAATAAAGTTACCATAAGTTCAAGTCTCTATTCTGCTGCTTGGATGCAAGAAATGCCACACATTTCTTACTTCTTTGAACCTAAGTTTTCTTTGTGGGCAACAGTTAGGAGGAATCAATGGCCCTAGCAAGGACAGAACTGAAGAAGCAGTAGATGTCCCTGGGGGCCAGGGAAGAGCTCCTAGACTACTGTGAAACAGGCTTAGTGCTATTTGATGTGTGAATGAGTAGACATGCTCATTTGGCTCTGTTTGTTGTTGTTTAGTTTTCTCCTTTTAAATTAATTCTAGAATAAAAAGTCAAATTAGGATAAAAACACATTCCTGAATTCAGGAGTTAAAAGAAGCCAAAAGAGATTTTCAAAACTTATACAATAATATAGGGTTAATCACAAGTGCAGAAGAGAGAGCTCAAACCAGCGGTCTTTACGCAATAGATGCGGCAGCAAGTGCTTGGTCAGAACTTTTATGTGGATAAAGTGTTTATCTTTCATGTTTGTATCCATTCAAACCCCACATAACATTCATTCACCCTTCTTAACTCTCAGAACATTTCAGTTGGTTTCATTAACCCCAGAAAGTTCTGTGATGCCTTCAATGTCAGTAGGGTACGCAAATCCTATAGGGACTACCACCTTCCCACAGCACTGGAGAAACCATGAGATCTGTCACCTTCCCTGCCAGCCTTCTCCGCCCCTTCCTGAGGCACCGAGCTCCTGGCAAGCGATTCAGACGAGCATGGTATCCTGTGGAAAGAAGAAGGCCTCAGTTGTTGAACGTACGAGATCCATAAGCACAGATGTTCTAACACACTGGAGCCCTTACCTCAGCATCTTCACAAGGCTTAATGTGCCCTTATCTTTGTCCTGAGCAGTATGATCACAGGTGTACCACTGAGAGCAACAAACATCAACAAATACCAGATAACTTGCTAAATGGTTGGTTGCTACTTTCTGAGAGTCCTACATTTACAGATCTAAATAAATCTATGAAACAGTCTTGTTCATTGTCACACATCCTAGGCAATGGCCCAGACATTCCAAAAAGTGAAATGACTTGGTTACCATATGGAGCTAACTAAAGAGAAGTGTCACCACACTTCCGTCTCCTGTTATGGGCCCTTTCCACCCTATTCTGCTCCTTTAGAACTGAAATGAAGCAAAGGAACATACATGCATTTGTGTCAAAGTACACAATAACAGGATCATTAAAACAAATACATTTAAAGAAGTATTTTAAAACCGTCCACTTAAAAATGCCATAATTTCTTGCGTGCGAATGCTCCTTGTAAGAACTGATCTTTCAAACTTCCAAAGAGCATTCAGGAAGTATTGTGTCAACTTTAGAGCAGGATATGTCGCTGTGACGTGACTGATGCCAGGCTTCCTAATGTGTCCCCAGAGTCTACATGGATTGACTTAGTGGGAGAACCCTAAGCTTTGAGACTCACCCTTGAATCCTCTAGAATCCTAAGCCAACTCTACAATTCAGAGAGCAATGTACTGTCAGAGGCATGCAAGTCACTGCACAGGGCATGTTGAGTCTTCCCTAAGAGAACCATAAAGTCATGACCTTGACTTGCATCTTCTCCAAACTCACCTCTTTGAGCTGGCCGGGAAGGTAAAAGGAATGTGGGATCTGAGAGTTTATCCAGTCCGGAGTCCATTCTTTCTACTTCAGTGCAGTGATCAGGAGCCCACTTGGGCAGAAGGTTATGGACAGTGAATCCGGGGACACATTCTCCTTCATAAAACCAGTCACTTTGCTCATCATCCCCTAAACAAACATATCATGTCCTGAGCTGTCATGTTAAAATCCAAACGCCAGGAGGGTTTCTTATAATGCTATAGTTATGATACTGTCAAATAAACCAAAACACAAAAGAACCTGTACAGTCCCTCTTGACACACAGAACCCGGACAGTAAGATAAAAACTAAGGCATCAACCTAGTTCCACATGAATGCTGGACTGTTTTTCACTACTTAAATAGTAAAATCTAAAATCTAGCCTTCTAGCCCTTCAGCATCCATGTGGAAAACTCGGAAGTATGTTTTCTCTCCAGAACACCCAACAGCTCTAACTTACAGTGAGGAGACTCACGTCCAGAAGTCAGGGTGAAGCTAGCAAATGAACAGAATTTGAACCCAGAACCTGATAAAGGCCAACTGTTTTCCATAAAAAACAAACTGCCTTCCTTACCATTATCCATCATTTAGATAAACAGAGTTCAAAGCAATAAATGTTTCTCAATTCAAAAATTAGTTTTTATCGCTGAGGAATTTTTATATATTTATATTTTATCATAATAGATAAGTAAAGAATTTATGCCTGGAGGAAGGAAGGGGAGAGGGGAAAAACTGTATAGCTCAATTTAAAAAAAATTATGCCCACACTTTGTTTTGGTTGATACCTCATTGATAGGACAGAAAATCATTTGGAACTAGAAATCCAAGCTACCAGGAAAAAACTAACCAGAGAAACAAGCAATAAAACTCCCTAAGACTTTTCAAGAAGGCCACATTGCTCATTAATGGTAAGGTCCCATCTAACCCATATATCAAATCTCTTGATTTGAATTTCCAATTACCTACCATAACAACAGCTCAATTTCTATTAGAGTGTACTCCTGCCAACAAGACAGGAAGAAAGAGGCATCTTCATATCTGCTACCTCATCCCCTTTCCAAACCACAAGAATGAAGTAAACTATTACAACAGCATCTAAGGTTCATGAGGCCTTCAACCTCCAACATATGTATATGTATATGTATATATACACACACACACACACACACACACCAGGTTCCACATGCCAAACACATGAAGCCACTAACACTCTTAAAATTAATGTGGAAATCCCCAAGGTGGGCAATGGAGCCTGCATTCTGCAAATAATAGCTATTACAACCAAGTACCAAAGAAGATGTTCTGGTGTCTCACTGAAAACAGCTGACTTGGAAACAGGGGTTCTCAAACTTCAGCAAGCACCAGAAGCACCAGAGGGGCTTGTCAAAACCAGAATGTTGGGGAAGTGAGATGATGACAACAGATGGGAAGGAAGACACATGTCAGGTGACATCCAGACTGCTGGGCCCTTTTATCTACCAAAGTTTCTGATCTGAACCAAATACTAGTAAGTTCCCTCGTAAAGTTGAGCAAGTCTGGGGAGCACAATCTGAGAACACTATATGTGCCTCACCAGGCAGAGACACAGGTGGACTCAGGACAGACACTGGTAAACATGGCTAGTTTCTATGCACTGTGACATGCTCGTTCCATTCTCATCAAGAAGCATTTCTCAGGACATGTACTGCAACAGGTAAACTCAACAGATCATGTTTTCTGACAATGAATTAATGCAGAATGGGAATTCATTCATGATCCAATAATAAAATTTTTAAAAAAGGACTTGTAGCTGGGCATGGTGCCATACTCCTTTAATTCCAGCACTCAGGAGGCAGAAGCAGGAAGATCTCTTGTGAGTTTGCGGACAGCCTGGTTTACATAGTTAGTTCCAGGACAGCCAGGACTATGCAGAGAGATCAAGCCTCAAAATAGACAAATAGAGATATGGATGCATGGATGGATGGATGGATGGAATGAATGGGAGAGAGAGGAAGGGAGAGAGAAGGGAGGGAGGGAGGAAGGGGACTGGCTGAGGTAGAAGAGATTTTGTGAGACTATCAGATAAAATCCTGCCATTTTGCTTCTCTCTGCCACCCTCTCCTAGAGGCAGCCTTGGCTGTTTGATCCCCAATAAATCTTTTTGTCTACTCACAAAGTAGTCTAGCTTGGAGGTTTCACTGCACCCTCTCTTACACTTACTAGGTTTATCAACTTAATTGGGGCTCTTGTATTCCAGGCAATATGTAAGGGGCCACGGTTAGAAATAATTCCTGGGGCCAAGGAGATGGCTCAGTGTTAGGCTGACTTACCATGATCAGTACCCAGGTTCGGTTCCAAGGACCTACATGGCAGCTCACAACCATCTATCATCCTAGTTCCAGGGGACCTTATGCCTTTTCTGACCCCTTCAGGATCATGAGCTCTCATGGCGCACACACATACGCTCAGACACATACAAATACGCAAAACATAAAATAAATAAATATTTAAGAATATTAATCCCCAGCTGTGGAATGCTTCAATGGAAAGCACATCACACAATACGCAATTTTAAAAAGCAGAGGCTGGAGAGATGCTTATTAGTTTGGAGCCCTTGATGTTCTTGCAGAGGACCTGGGGTCAGTTGCCAGTACCCATATGGGGATTCATGACCATCCATAACTCCAGTTCCAGGGATTCAGTGCCTTTCCTCTGACCAAGTATATACATGATACACATTACATACATGCAGGCAAAAGCACTCATATACTAAAATTTAAAAACATCTAAAAACAAACAAAATCAAAAGGCAACAGGTGTGTGTGCACGCGCGCACACACATGCACACACACATACACACACATAGGTAAAGGCTATCAGTCATGGTACCCTGCAGGAAAAAATATGCACATTTAAGTGGGATACTTGGTGACTTTTTAAGACACTTATTAAACATTCACCCAGGACACTACAGGATTTATCCATATGACTCTATCATAATCTTTAGGCATTCAAACTTAAATAAGGCAAAAGTTATTCCTTAGTAAAAAGAAGAACATATCAACCCTTCCCAAAAGAATTATGTATAAGAATATTACTGGTTGCAAGTAAGAGAAACTTTCACAAGCTCCAGCCTTAAGAATCACTTCAGGGCCTGTAAAAACTACAGACTCCAGGGACCAACTCCAAACCCATCTGATTTCGAGCAGCTCAGGAAAGCTGAACTGTCCACAGTTCCCCAAGTGGGTCTCACACACCATCAATAAGTCATTCCACAGTTACTGAATAGTCACTCACAGTCATTCAGTGAATCAATCACTGAGACAGAGTCCCAAAGCTGGAACCAAGATTACTGTGCCAAAATTGGAGAAAAAGCTCAGAGTTAAGAATGTGTACTGCTCTTCTGAAGGACCAGAGTTTGGTTCTCAACACCCATATCAGAAAGCTCACAACCTGTAACTCCAGCTCTAAGGGGATCTAGCACCCTCTTCTGGGCTCCACGGGTGACTGCGCTTACATGCACATACCCACACTCAGACACACATGTATACACATAGTTTAAATTAAAAAATAGTAAGTCTTTAAAAACACTCCTAAACTTTTACCAAGATTACCTTGCCGTCCTTCATCATTGGTGAAGAGCCCTGTGTCGCTGCTGCTGCATACACTGCTGGTTTCGCTAGGAAAAAAAAAATACAAGAGACCTCAGCTATTCCAGTCAAAAAAACATTTTCAAATGGAAACATCCCAACTGTCTCTCTAACTTCACTTCAGCCCATTCGCCAATCTGGTATGTAAATTTCACACAGAAGACACAGGTAAAGTTTACTTATCTCCCCACAAAAGGTAAGAGAAGAATGCTAAAACTCTTATATATTAAACTAGTTTCAATACACTTAGAGTTACTGTTATAAAAGGGTCATAGGAAGCAACAACCAATAGCTTATTCTCCTTTTTCTTTCTTCTTCTGGTATGACATATGAGGCATGTAGATGAGTGCAGAAGCCCTAAGATGGTTTCTACAGTTTTAAGTGGTTGGAAGAAAAACTCCAAAAATGAGTATATTCTGACATTTAGAAATTACACAAAATTCAAATTTCAATGTACATAAAGTTTTATTGGAATGCAGCCATACTCATTCATTTATGTACCATCTGGGGCTTACTGCCTGCAAAGGTAAGCAGTTGCTCCAGAGAATGGAGAACCTACAAAGTCCTCAGATACTGGCTGTGTGGCTCATTAAAGAAAAAGTATGTGGATCCCTGTATTATAAATTCTACCCGAAGGTGAGTATGTTCCCATTGTTTTGATGTCAAAAAATTAAAAGAGGTGCTTTATCATAAGGTCTATCAAGATTCTATTAATTTCAAGTCACCAGCAACACTACAACATACAATGCCTCTATGATTATTTTTATATGGAATCTATTTTCTCCTTATATTCTAAATTAAAAGGGCAGGCTCAAAAAATATCTGTTGATCAAAAAATATGATAAACATTTTCTCCTACTGTGTCAACAGCATTTCAAGAGAATATTCTTGAAAGAACTTGGACTGAACTTATCTAAGAGTTTCCTATATGGAGTTTATAATAACAATGATGTCATAAAAACATCATCAGGACTCTAAAACTATGACCAAGGGAGGTATGTATGTTCTTGATTTAAAACATTATGTCTATAGAATACTTATTCCATAAAACTATCATTATTCTACCAATGTCGAAATCAGTGTATTATCTGATGGCATTTTCTAATTCTGCATATTCCCTCAGAGTAATTTGCACTGTGAAACAGTAAGTGCATGTTAAAAAAGAAAAACAAAACATTGTTAGCTGGGTGGTGGCCGCAGCATGTCTCTTTAATCCCAGTACGCAAGGAGCAGAGGCAGGCAGATTTCAGTGAGTTTGAGGCCAGCCAGGCTACACAGAGAAACCCTGTCTTGAAAACACAAACAGAAAAGAAATGTTTTTCCCAAAGATTTGTTTATCATGTGTAGTGTTCTGCCTGCCTGCATGTATGACTGCAGACCAGAAGAGGGCACCAGATCTCATTACAGATGGTTGTGAACCACCATAAGGTTGCTGGAAATTGAACTCGGATCCTCTGAAAGAACAGGCAGTGCTCTTAACTGCTGAGCTATCTCTCCAGTCCCCAAAAAGAAAACTGTACAACTTGCTAAGAAAGAAAAAAAGTGGGAGTTGCAAAACATGCTTGAACAAAAGAACTAAGAAGCAAGTGCAAGAATGAAGTCCTTGCTAGAAAGGCAAATATGTCCCTTTCTGAACTAGGGCCAAAGGTGTCCAGTCCTACAGCCCTTCTCACTCATTTCTTGCCCAGAGATTATGTTTTTTTTAAAAATATAGATTTATTTTATTTTATGTGTATGAGTGTTCTGCCTGCATGTATGTGCCTGGAATCCTCAGAGATTAGAACAATGTGTCATGTTCTCTGGAACTGCAGTTATGGATGGTTGTTAAGTCACCATGTGGGCACTGGGAACCAAACTTTGGTCCTCTTGCAAGACAAACAAAGTGTTCTTAACTGTTGAGCCATCTCTCCATTTCTGAGATTATGACTCCTAACAAATCAGACTATAAGATTTATGAATAATTTAATCAACTATAAAATGTTAAATTAATACTCATTGGAAACTAACTCATAAGAGGCTAGAGATGTAGCTGGATGGGGAGAATGCTTGTCTAGCACACATAAAACCCTAGGTTCAAACCCCAGCCCTGCATAGACCAGGTAAAGGAATGTACACACAAAATCTCAGCACTTGGAAGTGCAGGTAGGAGGATCAGAAATTCAAAGTCATCCTCTTAGATAGTTGAGTTCAAGACACCCTATCTGAAACAAACAAAAAACAATAAGAAACAAGGGGTGAGGAAGGGAAGGCACGGGTAGGCAGACAGACCAAAGGGTAGGCAGGCTGCCTAGCTGACAGCTTTTGTTTTGTTTTTTGAGACAGGGTCTCTCTACACAGCCCTGTCCTGAACTCGCTCTATAGGCTGTCATGGAACTCAAAGACATCCTCCTGCCTCTGCCACCCTAGTGCTAGGTTAAAGATGTGCACCACTACACCTGGCTATGGTGATACTTTTCAGTAAAAACAATTTTTTTCTTTTAGAACCTTTGTAGACAAGCTCAAGAATGCAAGATGTCAGGCTCCTGTATATTCCTTCCCACCGCTAAGCCTTCAAATGTTTTTCTAACTTTGTCAGGAGCCTTCTGACTGGACAAGGAAAAATGCTGTTTCTCTTTTCTGCTCAGAGAAACTAATCCCACCTCTGTAGCATCCATCTCACGTGGATGGTGAAGCTCAACAGGAAGACAGAATCTAGCCTCTGAGTTTTCAAATAAAAAGGAAAATTAGCCTAGAAAGAGCAGATAATGCAATGCCAACTGATTAAAGAGACAGCAGCTCGAGCGACGTCTGTGCCTCCTGGTTTTTGCTCAGGAGTTGTCCTGTCCTCCCCGCTCTCATGGGCTTATGAGAGCCAAACCTACCAATGTTGTATACACAAACTCTTCCTAGACTAGCTCTAAAATAATGGAGAAAACTACATTACTTTGCAAACAAATCCCCAATCCAATCCTAATGTAGGAGAACAAAAAAGTTTCTAACAGGAAAGTGAAAGACTCTCTCCACATTAGCCCAGTTATATGTTTACCAGACACTGCTGGTACCTGCACCAAGCCACGCAAGAATCATCTCAATGGCAATTTAAATGATGCACTTGATAAATCCTCAGGCTCAAGATAACAGGAGAGGAATATGAAGAATTAGGAGAGTGCTTGCCAAAGACAAATATCTTTCAATTAATAAGGGATAGTATAGGTCTGGAGTTTAGCCTTACAACACTAGGAAAAGAATCCCCTTTAACAGCTGGAAAATGTCAAAAAGAGTCGTCACGGGAGGGTAAAAAGATATTTAGCGGAGGTTTGAGAAAAACTTGGAGAAGGTGAGTTCTCTGGTTTACTTATTTATTTGTGTATGTGTGTGCGTACACTTATATGGTGGTCAAGAGGACAACTTCTGGGAGTTGCTTCTTGTCTTCCACCATGTGGGACCCAGAGATTGAACTCAGGCTGTCAACCTTGATAGCAAGCACCTCTACCCACTGAACCAGCTAAGTGGCCCTATGGGTTGTCTCCTTTCACTGTGTGTGATCCAGGGATAGAACTCAGATCATCAGGCTTAGCAGCAAGCACCTTCACCCACTGAACTGTCTAACTGACCCCCATACTTCTCTACAATGCTTTCCACTTAAAAAAATATTTCCATATTTCATTGAGCAGCATGATCACCATTTTAAATGAGACACAAAATTAGAGCCTGGAGTTTGGACCACCAGCTGTATTATCTAATTACTACAGCATTATTGGAAAAGCAACTGAAGCACAACCAAATGAAATAACAGAAGTGTAAAGAAAGCCAGCGTAGCCAGCACCTCTAAAGACTGATTCTCCCACCGGTATTCTATTAGAATGAAAAGAAGGTGGTTGGCACACACACATCACTTACACTCTGAGAGTAGCGTTTTGCTTTATCACACATCATCCAACACACACATCTAAGCTTCCCACCAGAACTTCTGTGTAATTAGAGGCTCTCTCAGTGGAGCAGATGATTAGGCACATATTCACATCCACATAAGCATGGATCACAGGAATGAGCCCCATAAACTGACCCTCATACTTCATCTACTATAACCATCTCAGTCCATCACTTAACAGTCCAGCATCCTCAGAAGTGACTCAACGGCTTTTCTCTCTAAAGTATTCTTTCCAAATTCTGAAAATGAATTGTATGTACTTTTAGGAGATTAAAGGTTATAATTTCAAGTGAGTCTAAGGTTTCAGTTTTAAAACTATGGTATCTATTCTATAGGAAAAAAAATCAATCGTTTGGTTTTATTTCATTTTCTCAATTTGAAATTCATGCTTATTAGAGAAAACTGCGCCAATGAAGTAAAAACCCAATCTCAGTAGAGAAACATCTTCAGCAGTCATTCTCAACTAGAGGCAATTTTGCATCCCTTTCAGGGTCATTTAGCAACGCCTCCAATTTTCTCCCTCCTACACTGAGGACAGAAGCCTGGGCCTCACCACTAAGTGTACATACACTACTGCAGCCCTTGGAAGCATTTTTTCATAATGGCATTTGGGTGAAGAGAGAGAAGTACACTGGTGCTTGCTGACCAGATAGCCTAACTGAACAGCAGTATCAGTGACAGATCAAAGGCTAAGGTGGACAGTGATAAAGGAAGATACCAATATCCTCCTTTGGGCTCCACACCCAGCTGTGCACATCTGAGTGCACATATTCATACAACACACACACAGTTGGACAATGAAGTTACCATGCAGGTTTGTTGTCCCCATTTATTAGCCAAGATGCTTAAGACATTATCTCTTATATATAATTTTTATATATTTAAAACTAAACAGAAATTTATGGCTCTTATGATTATTACAATAACAAAAGCTTTTAGGTTAATTTTTCAAATTTTGTAATAATGTATTTAACAAAAACTTTAAAAATATTTTAGAATCCAGGAGAAGAAAGTAAAGTGCCACTCTACACGCACTGACCCAAGACATCCCTGCCTGCTCTTCCCCTCTACTTCCTGACATGCTTCTGGGTAGAGGTGGAGACTATGAACTGCAGGTCGTCGTGAGCCTGAACCCACACAATGGACACAAGGTCACTGGGAGACAGTTCTCCTGGGTAATGAGTTTGTGTTCAGTTTCATCTAGATGGTACCACAAATGCAGCCAGCAGCCTAGCCAGTTCACGTGAACAGAAAGGGACTAGGACAACTGTGTAGTTTGCTGGGTATACTAGGCTGGTGGCTGAGTTCAGAGAAGCCCACCCATCCTTTTAAAGCACTGTCTATCTATTTGTAGCATTAACAGCACCTTTAGGTGGGTAAGGGTTCATTTTTAAGGGACCTACATTTCCGAAACTTTCTTTTTAAACAAATCTTAATTTTTATGTGTATGAGTGTTTTGCCTGTATGTATGTCTGTGTACTATGTATATGCTGGTGTCTGTAGAGACCAGTAGTGGTATTGAAGTTACAGGTGGTTGTGAGCTACCATGTTGGTGCTGGGAATCAAACCTGGGTCCCCTCAAAGAGCAGCAGTGTTTTTAACCAATGAGCTCTCTCTCTAGCCCCTATTTCTGAGGCTTTCTGTTGCCTTTCCGCATAAAATTTATCTTTTCTATATGTAAGAAGAAAACAAAGCTTTTCTCCTCAAAATTCTGCCAGCAAATACAGCCCCTCACATTTATCACTGGGATGAATGTCATGGTATTTTCATCCCTTTTAGGATCTGTGTTCATACCTGGTCCAACCAGATTGCCAATGCAGAACTTAAAACACACTGCTAGGACATGTATGGGGAAAGAATTGTTTTCTTTAGTTCTCAATTTTAAACTCAAGTTTAATTTTTTTCTCCATTCAGTAATTTTTTTTTCCACCAGTTGTATCTCTTAAGCCCTTCTTTGCCAATGTCTTGGTTTCTTCACTGGGAGAATACATGCACTGACTGGGCTCTGATCTTAGCCTTCAGACCTGATGTCCTCTCTCACCATTATCTCCTCCATCTGCATTCTGAGAAGACTCCAAAGTTTTCCATATCATCACTTTCTGTCCTTCATTTTGCAATTGCAATTACACTTTAAATTTCCTTGTATATTTTTCTCCCAAATACTGGTTGTCTGAATAGTCACCTTCCAATTCTGTTTCCTATTTCAGAATGATTCTATCTGTATCCTGGTGAACACTTTCTAAAATATTCTTCTGATTGTCACTGCAGTCTTCAAAGAGTTTGAGAACAATGTTCACCTTCCCACCATTCTACAGAATGTTGTGTTGTGTTCAAAAGCCTTTTTCTTTTAGTGACCACGTCCCAAATTATTTGTAATATTTCTCCTTTAAATAAATGAAACTGGACAGAATTTAATTCAATTCCTCTGACCTCATGTTCTAGCATGCTTTTAGTCATATATTTCAGTAAAAAATTCCACATTTCATTATGATATCTTTATAACTGTATACCACATACCAAGCTCCTAATCACCCCTCCCCCTGCCCTTTCCTCTTCCCAAATGGCTGCCCCACTGCATTCAAGTCCTTTTGTTTGTTTTATTTTGTTTGTTTGTTTTTTGAGACAGGTTTCTCTGTAGTTTTGGAGCCTGTCCTGAAACTAGCTCCTGTAAACCAAGCTGGTCTCGAACTCACAGAGATCCGCCTTCCTCCCGAGTGCTGGGATTAAAGGCATGTACCACTACCACCTGGCTCAAGTCCTTTTTTAAAATGTCTAGATTACATATAAGAGAGAATACATGTGATATTTGTTTTTCTGAGCCTAGCTGACTTCATTTAGCATGATCTTTGGTACCAGCCATTTTCCTGCAATGATATGATTTCATTATTCTTAATAGCTAAATAATATTCCATTATGTCTGCAAACAGTATTTTCTTTACAGCTAGGCTGAGTCCATAACTTGACTATTGTGAAAAGTGTTGGCCGGGTGGTGGTGGTGCACGCCTTTAATCCCAGCACTCGGGAGGCAGAGGCAGGCGGATCTTTGTGAGTTCGAGACCAGCCTGGTCTACAAGAGCTAGTTCCAGCGCAGGCTCCAAAGCCACAGAGAAACCCTGTCTCGAAAAACCAAAAAAAAAAGAAAAGAAAAGAAAGAAAAGTGTCACAACAAACATGGGCATAAAGTATCTCTGTCCTGTGTTGGCATGAATTCCTTCAGGTATATAACCAAGAATAGCATAGCTGGATCATTAATTTTCTTAGAAGCCTCCATACTGATTCCCATTGTGCCTGCATTAATTTACATGCCAAGACAGTATAAGTGTCCCCCAACCCCACCCTTGCCAGCATTTGCTATTGTTTGATTTCTTGCTGACAGCCATTCTGACTGAGGTAAAAAAAAAACTGAGTGAATGTCAATGTAGTTTTGATTTGCCTGATAGCTAAGGATAATGAACATGTTTTTCACATATTTATTAAGAGTTTGTACTTCTTGGGCTGGAGAGATGGCTCAGAGGTTAAGAGCACCGACTGCTCTTCCAAAGGTCCTGAGTTCAATTCCCAGCAACCACATGGTGGCTCACAACCATCTGTAATGAGATCTGGTGCCCTCTTCTGACATGCAAGCATACATGGAAGGAATGTTGTATACATAATAAATAAATAAATCTTTAAAAAAAAAGAGTTTGTACTTCTTTTGAGAACTGTCTGCTCAAACAATATGCCCATTTGCTTCCTGGATTATTTATTTTGGTGTTTAATTTTCTGAGTTCTCTGTAGACTCTGAATATTAATCAGAAGAATACTTGGCAGATTTCCTCCCATCCTGGAGGCTCTCTTTATTCTGATAATTATTCCTTTTGTTGTGCAGCAGATTTTTAATTTCATGTAATCTTATTTGTCAATTTGGGGATTACTTCCAGTTATCCAAAGGTCACTGGTTACTATCTGTCCAAGAAAATAAACATATATGCCTTGAGGCCATTCTCCTTTGCCAGACCCACCCCTAACCAATAGGAATGAGGAGACCTTGACAGAATTCCCTGGGTTTTCAACTAACACAGGTCTCCTAGACTGACACTGGATCACCTCCCTACCCTCACTACCTGACTCTCACCCCAACCACCCCAGCAATTTGTAACAAACTGAGGCCTATGAAACACTACAGTCTAGATGCACTACAAAGAGGGACTTTCTCCTTTTCTGGCCATGCAATACTAAACTGTATGTTTGAAGGCTCAACTTCCCAAGACTGCCTCCTACACATAAACACCAAACATACTAAGAGAACCAGACTTCCCTATCCACAGAAACTGAAAGATATAGGTTGGAAGTTAAGGAGGAAGTTAGTACACCACCTGAGAAATTCTAGCCATATCTGCATTTCTGAACCCAGGGTTGCCTGGGGAGAATGCACACAAGGTCTTGCATTTTCAGGGCAGACAGATTACATTTCACAATATACCAGCCTGCAGCAGAGGAATCCTGGCTGTCAGGTCAACTCTCAAATCCTAGTTTCAGGTAATGTGAGTGTGCAAATGTTTCATTTTTTCCTGTTGTTTTCAGCTTCTATTACATTTGCTCGATGACTGATTGGGGGTATGATGACACGGTGCATGTATGGATGTCAAGGACAACTTGTGGGGAACTGGTTCTTTCCTTCTACCACATGAGTCCTGGAGATTGAACTCATGTTCTCAGGCTTGACGGCAAGCAGCTTCACACACTGAGGCTTCTCACTAGCCCAAATGTCTGATTTTTTTAAGTATTCTAGTAGGTAGTTGAAGTTGTTTTTAGATGCCTTTTAAAATACAAATTCACAGAATTCCTAACAGCAGGCAGACTAAGACGCACAGGATCTCCAGGGGTCCTTAGAGAAGTGCTCCAGCTTATTTCACTCAGCTCTGTGATAATGGTAATGGACATCAAGCCCATGCTGGAATCCCTAAATTGTTGCAGTAACCTAGAACTCAGGATTCAGTGAAATGATCCACTTCATTTTCATTTTCTGCTCTTTAATATTATATATTTACTGTTTAGATCTGTGCTTTCTAGCAAAGCTCTTTTTAGAAGGGAGGAGGCTCTAAGAGACAGACCTTCAAATACAGTCATTTCACGTGTGCCTCCCTAAGTGTCTTCGGACTGTTTCTGAGGATGCACTATCAGAACAGACTAAGCCTATATAAGCAGTTTGTGCTAGTCTTCCAGTACCTTTCAGTGAATGCTGTCAACAGCTGCAAAGGTAAGTATTTACTTGGTTGGCATCTCTGTTTACAGAAAAGAAAAACAAAACTTCCAACACTACATATATTCTTTCCACTGCCCCAGTAACCCCTGATTAATGACCTCCACTTGCAAAGGAGACTACTTACCTTAACCATGAAATAATGAATGCTATTGATCCAACAAGCTACTGCTATAGAATGTTATTGATCACCCAATCTTTGGTTAAAATGGTCCTCATTTAGCAATTTCACTGTCACAAACACCTGGAGCAAAGCACACTCATAATTAAAGAGTTTGGGGCAGTTCAAGGGAGAGGTGATGGACAGAGATCTCAGCTTCCTCCCATTTATTCTCGCTTCTGAGCTATTGTTTGTGTCAGAAAGGATATTGATTTTCTATAAAAATGAGAAAACAAGAGGTACCAAGGGGCTGCAGAAGGTCAGCTTGGGCTGGGGAAGGTGGGGACAGGTCTAGCACTCCATCTCTGTCACTTGCCTTCCAAGAGAAGGGACTATTTTCTTTCCACGAGACTGGCCTCTAATCCGTCACCTGAGGAAGGCTCTTGATGTGACTTTAGCCATCACCAACCAATCTGCTCATAAAAGAACTAAACTGTATTCAAGAGAAACAAACAATGCACTGCCGAAGAACAAAGAACACCAGACCGAGATCCGTCACTTAGGGATAAGTGATACTCAGAAAATCTCAACGAAGTAATGATATTTGAAGGAACTAATTTTACAAGATTTGTAAAATCTCAGAGTATTCACTCTCATAAATACACAGAAGACATTACATTAATAACTTGATCTTTACAAAGCATGAATAAAATTATTATGTAACACCCATTTCTAAGCCCTCACAATTCTTGGCTGGAACACAACTGAAGAGCAGAACAGAGAAAGAAAAGCAGAAAGAAACAGCAGCAAGGCTTAAAACCGTTAGCAATTTGAAGTTGCTAGCAATAAGTAAATTTAAGTAAACTAGATATAAAGCCAATTAACATATACGTTACCAAATCCAAAGCACTTAATACATGGATTCTTAATACACTACCCACAGACTAAGCTAAGGTTAATAATCAACTTCTTATCTCAGTAATTTTACAAGGTTAGTAAGTTTACACGGCTGATGGTGAGAACCCTCAACATGACTGACAGGAAGTAAAGTTCAACACTTTGATCTCTATGTGACTGAAGCATGGCATTGCCAAGCAGCTTCATTAAATGACAGCCACAGGGATTCTTAAAAGGACTTCTTTTAAAGCAGAAGGTAGGATAATTTTGACATAATCAACTTGCCAACAGGGAGTAATACACAAATCATAACTATTTTCTATTTGCAGTCTAATGTTAGCCCTGCTTATAAAGTGGGGCTTGGGTGAGGCTCAGTTTAGGAGTACCTGCCCACCATGTATAAAGTTCTGAGTTCAACCCCCATCACTAAAGTGAAACAAATTACAACGTTTAAGTTGCTAGCAATAAGTAATTTTAAGTAAACTAGAAATAAAGCCAATTAACATACACGTTACCATGTATAAAGCTGAGGCAGGAAGATTGCAAGATGCAAGTCATCCTGAGGTAAAGACCCTATCTTAAATAATACCATAATAATGAGTAAAAGTAAGTAATAATTAAGAGCATCTTGAAAATTCAAAAATTTTATTCTACTTCAATGATGAGGAAAATTTGGACATATTCTGATGCCAGAGAATAAGAAGTACCCTTCTCTCGATAGAATGTGTTTCGGGGAAAAATACAAGGGCATTTCTATTTGGATAAATGGAGACAAGTCAAGGAGTGATTAACATTCCTTTAAAAATTTGATTCTACTTATTCATTTTTAAAAACAGAGTATCATATAGCCCAGGCTGGTCTCAAACTCATTAAGTAGCCAAGACTGTCTCTACTTCCCAAATACTGGGACTAAAAAATGCGCCACCATGCCTTGTAATTCAATTACACATTTCAAAGACTTTTTCTCAGTGTGTGTCCATTACTATTACCATAAACCCACCACCTAGTTTCCCTGTATTTTAAAAGAAATTTAGAAATAGAAATGGATAAATGAAGGTGGAATTATTTAGTTTGGCCGGAATCAGGCGGAGAAATCTCTTAAGGTTTCCACGTCCTCCTGTAACAGCGTCACCAGCTATGATGAAATAGGCCTGGAAATACACATGCTAACTTAACAGTGAGGTAAGTTGTCCAGACTGTGAAATATCTTCCTGTAAGGCAAGCATCTCTTCTGGTCACCACTAGGATTTCAGCCTCTCCCTGCTCCAGCATGGGACTCCTGGGAAAAGTTTAATCTTTTGGGTCCATTGTTTCAATAATCTTAACAGTGGGCAGTGAGAACACAAGGAAGCTTTTTTAAGGGGTGTATGTGAGTGTGTATGTCCAGAAAAGAGTACTGGATCTCCTTAGAGCTAGAATTACAGGTATGTAACCCAATGTGGGTGCTAAGAACTGATCTTAAAGCTTTTTTTCAAGTACTCTTAACTGCTGAGCCCTTTATCCAGCCTCCAGGAGGGTCTCCTTTTAGAATCCCCCTCTCCAGCCACGGTTCACACAGGATCAATGCCACACTGCCACTTCACCCATTATTTCTTCAGTGATAAGAACTTTGGCATCCCTGTCTCTGCAAGGGTCTGAAGTCCTGGCCAGAGGGGAAAGCCCACGGGGGAGAGTCAGGTCTCTTCAGTGTGAAAAGAAGAATTTCATGAGAACTCCTGTTGACTTCAGTTTCTCCTGGTTCTCGGATTAGAACCTAGAGCCTGACAGCCTGGGATAGGAAGGGACAGAAGACAGACGCATCACTGCTGGACCACAGGCCCAGGCCCTGTGCTGGGAGTTGTGCTTAGAGAAGACAGCTGACAGTCTCTAGCACACACAATATCTTCAAGTTTAACAAGAAATTCCGGGGAAGAAAAAGACACAAGCAACAATCTAAAAGGCTATCTTAATTCTCCATTCTCAGTTCTAAGAGTCTAAGATGTCAATGCCTGATCTTAAAGTTCCTTGAAGAGTCTAAGATGTCAATGCCTGATCTTACAGTACCTTGAATGCAGAAACAGAAGGTTTCAGAATCATAAAAGGCCACAAGTTGGCTAAGCAATTCTTGTTTGATTAAAAATAGTATGAGTATGAGGGAAGAATACCTTTATAATCCAAAAACTACATATAAATTGGATAAACAGGACTCAGAATCAAACTTAGAAGAAAATTACAAGAGTCAAATTGTAAGCCTACCTCAAAACAGCTGAACACAATGGCAAAATAGAGTTAGTAAGAGAAAATTTGAAAGTTAAATGAAAAGGCATTCAGAAAAGGAGGAAGCACAGAGACCTCCATGGCTTGTATTGTTACAAACACAGCCTTACCTTGGTGGACCTAAGCTTTATGCCTTTGAGGGTGGGAACTTCAGAAGAACAAGGCTGTAAGAAAGGTTACTTGTGCTACACTGTAAAACATAACAGGTAGCCAAACCTGGTGAAATATGAGCTTGGAAATCAGTTTGACTCTGTCTGAGCACTAGGTGACCGTGGCAAATTACTCAAACTCTAAACCTAGCTTTCTCTTCTAAAAATACAAATAATGAGGTTCTACCGTAATTGTAAGGAATAAATAAAAATATTCAGCAGACACGCAGTACAATGGCTACCATACAGAGTATATAACAAACCTGCAGTGCTCAACCCACCTAACGGCCACCCCCTGACAGCATCCGAATGGATACAGGAAGAAGGACAGCAACATGGCAGAGCTGCTAAACATCCTGCAGTGTGTCACAAAGAACTGCCCCAGACACCAAAGGCATCTTCACGGAGAGGTCACATTTTAACTCTAGTAATAATATTAAGGTATCAAGCTGCCAAGTATCCATGTTTGCAGGGTGATCTGACATGGAGAGAAGTGAGTTACCAAAACTATACTGACATTGTAAACATGCAACCACCAAAGTACTTTATCATGAGATACAAGATTAAAAGGACTCACAGTGTTATTTTCAAACCACACTATATATGCATACAACTCAAATGTATGCCATCGGGAAACGCTCAAGGACTGATAGCTCAGTGAGTAGGTTAAAGCATCTGTTGCCAAGGCTGATGACCTGGTTTGATTACACACAGATAGATACACACACACACACACACACACACACACACACACACATCACTCACCCACTCAGAGGCAGGCAGGCAGGCAGGCACTAAAAAAACTCATGAGATGGCTCAGTGGGTAAAGTGTTCACTGAGTAAGCATGAGGACTTGAACTTGGATCCCTAACATCCACATAAAAGCCAGTGCATGTCTATAATCTTACTGTGATAGCTGAGACAAGTGGATTCCCAGGGCTTACTGAGCACCCAGTCAAGCCACTTGGTGAGCTCTGGGTTAGTGACAATTTCCACAAACAAGGTGAAAAGTAAGCGGAAAACATAACCATTCACTTTGGGCCTCTATGGGCACATGCACATATGTACACAAACGTGTGTGCACGTGTGCGCACACGCACGCACACACACACACACAAAGAAATACATGCAATACAATCAAACTATAACTAGCAGAAAACAGAATTATAGCCCCAAATATAGAAAGTCGTAATTCTCATTCTCTCGCTCTCTCATTTTTGAGATAGGGATTCTCTTAACAGTCCTGAAACTTACTTTGTAGACCAGGCTAGCCTGGAATTCACAGAGATCCACCTGCCTCTGCCTCCTGAGTGCTGGGATTAAAGGTGTGGGCCGAATCTTAAAGAGCAAACCTAGCTTGCATTTGTTTACAAACTGCCTAAACCTGGCACCTGAGTGCTTTCTCTGTCATAACTGTCAACACCAGTCCTCACTGATACTTTGATTCTAAATAACTTTGTATTCTAAGTAGCTTTGTATAAACTGAATGGTATAAAAAACAGCAAATTATTTTTTAAGATAAATTCCTGTTTAAAATACATGTTTGAAATTATTTTTAGGTTTAAGCTGTTTGTTACACACAGCCTTCTTGACATAGAGAAACAGATTCACGAATGACACTTTGCAAACCAGCTGACTCCAGGCAGCCAGCCACAAAGGCAACAACACTAGCACGGCTAACTTAGAGGAGAGTGGCACTCACTGCAAGCCTGGGATTGCACTGCAGGCAGAATTAACCAGGGAGACCTTTGCTTTAAGAGGGGCGATCTCACCATTCTGACATGTTCTCGTCAGAGCCCTGCTTCGCTTCCTCCGCTTCACACTCCATCCTCTCCTTCCTTCCTGTTCTACTTAGGAAAGTCCTGTTTTCTGTGGCCTCACACAGCCCGTGGCCTGATGAGGTCCAGGGAGTGTTCTCCTTCCAGCGGGACAAACGTTGCTTCTTGGCAGACTTGAACCTGCAGCCTCTCTCGTAGCTCCAATCTGACACCTTCAGCTTCTGCTGAAGGCTGGCAGCCACCTCTGACGTCACTCTCTTCACCTTCCGCCGGCGCCTGAGAGGTCGGCAAGGTGCATTTTCTGTAAAGGAGTCAGATTCATGCCAAGAATGTGGCTTACTTCTAATGATGGCACTGAGAGCTGGGTGCCGTTTGGTCACCATTGTGTCATCAGAGTCACTAAAATTAGTGAGCGGAGCCACTTCTCGGCAGTCCTTGGTGGCTTCTTCCAGACTTGATTCCGAGGCTTCACTGAAGCAGCAGGCATGCTCTGCCAGGTGAGAAAAGTCAGACCTGCGCTTCCGGCCTCTGCGCTTCCGCAGCTGCCGCCTCTGCTGCCTGGGGCTCAAGGCCATCTCCTCCCACAGTTCACCAAGCTTATTCTGCTCAGATGTCTGCTCCAAGGCTGAGGCTAAGTCATGTACCAGCTCATCCATGAGGCCACATCTGCCAGAAAAAAAAAAAAAGAAAAAAGAAGAAAAGCTTGAAGAGGCTGGTGTTTTCCAGTAATTTTATAAAGCACATAATGGCAGTGTGGCTCCCTGCCAGGCTATAGGAAATAAACTCCTTTCATCCACTGCAATCGCCACTGTTTCTAATATCCATGCACCCGTAAGCCACAAACATAAGGCGTCTGGCCCTCGGCACATACCTGAAATGGACATATTCAATGGCTTGCCAGATGATAACTGGGACATTAACAAAAACAAAGCTGCTTCTTCTCTCCGATTAAATGTGTCCCTTGATTGCCTGAACATGAGAAAGTGTCTCACCAGAGAGGAGCAGCGCACCACAACTTCAACACTATGGTAGAGGGGGCTAAGGGAGCACTGGACAGAATCCAGTCACAATGGAAGGCTAGGCAGTGGTCTGGGATACCTGCAAAAACTGCTTGCAGGAGATCTGAGTGGCGGCTATCAGGAAGGCTTTGCAGTGTTCATAAAGAATCTGTGG
>JAQHUG010000081.1:5187351-5197495 GCA_028555095.1 Dicrostonyx torquatus
CAGAAAGACAAATAAGAGACAAAGATGCCTGGCAGTGGTGATGGACACCTTTAATCCCAGCACTCGGGAGGCAGAGGCAGGTGGATCTCTGTGAGTTCGAGGCCAACCTGGTCTACAAGAGCTAGTTCCAGGACAGGCTCCAAAGCTACAAAGAAACCCTGTCTTGAAAAAACAAAAAAAGAGAGACAAAGGCAGGAGATAGAGGACAGGGGAGAAGGAAAAGGGAACAAGGGAAAGGGGGCAGATATTTATCCCAGAGGGACAAAGGACTGCTCTGGACAGAGAGGAGACAGACGTAGCCCATAGGCAAATGTTGGTTTATAAAGGTAAAATGGGAAACCCCGTGTTAGGATGAGGTGTTTAAGTTTAATTGAGCATGTTAATTAGGTGAGCCAAAGGGGGATTGTGATATCTGGACTTCAATATTTGATAGCTAAACCTTGATAGTTAGCCCATGAAGGAGATGGTCAAGTAAGGAAATAGACCTTGGTGGCTAACTTTAGGAATGTAATCTAAGGGTTTGTAGCAAGGCAGAAGGAATGGGAGAAAAAGGCAAGGCCTGCCAGAGTCATGTTTGCCATGGACAGGCTGGCCAGAGTCCTTTCAATCAGACCAACTATAGTTGAAAACTAGCCTACAGAATGCCTTACCAGTGTTCCTCAAAACTGTTCAGGACATCAAAGATAAGGAAAACTGTCTAAGAAAGCTTAGGAGAGCCTAAAGTGAAACACAGCAACTAAATGCTATGGTATATACTGGAACAGAAAAAAGAAAATCAGATGAAAAGTAATTCTGGCTAAAAGGATAGACTTTAGTTAATAATAATAATAATGTAGTAAAAGTTAATTAATTACCTAGGTGTTCTGGATAGTTTTATGTCAATTTGACACAGCTAAAATCTGTAAGTTCTGGTCTCTGGACTCCCATCTTTGGAGCTCCCCCCTCCATCCCCTCCCCCACCAAACCCGCCAAACCTTGACCCTTCCCCTGAGGAGGGTCAAGGCAGCCACCAAAATCTTGACCACTCTTCTAGTCTAGTCACACATTTGCGGCTCCCCGGTTCCCCTTGAGGCCACCCGAGAGCTCAGGAATTCCATTAAACCTGGATATTCTTTAATTTGGCTTGTCGTGATTTGACTTGTTTGGGATTTTTGCACTGGCAGAGAGCTCGTGTTAGGAATATTCCTAACAAAGTCATCTGAGGGGGAAAACCTCAATTGATAAAGTGCCTCCATAAGAACAGGCTATAGGCAGGCCTGTAGGGCATTTTCTTAACTAGTGATTGATGGGTGGTGTCATCCCCGGGCTGGTGGTCCTGGGTTCTATAAGAAAGCAGGCTGAGTGAGCCATTAGGAGCAAGTAGCAGCATCCCTCCATGGCCTCTGCATCAGCTCCTGTCTCCGGGACTCAACTCCTGTTGAGTTCCTGTCCTGACTTCCTTCAGTAATGAGCAGTGCTGTAAAAGAATAAGTCAAATAAACCCTTCCCTCCCCATGTTGGTGTTCCATCACTGTGGAACCCCTAACTAGGATTCTGGGTATGGTGGAAGATGCCTATGGTCCCAGCATTTGGAAGGTCAAGGAAGAATTGCCAGTTTGGAGCCAATCTGAACTACATAGCAAGTTCCAACTAATTATGATAAAGGTACTATCTAAGATGTAAACAAAGGAAACTGGGTTGTGTGGTTTATATAGAAATTATAGAAACTCCATAATTTTTTCATAAACCTAAAATTATTCTGAAATTAAGAGGTTTTTAAAAATGTTTATAAGTTTTGGCTACAAAATTCTAATAATTATTCTAAGGAAAAATTAAAACAGACTTTTAAAATGCTAAATATGTCTATTCATATCTGTAGCATTCGCTGCATAAGAAGGACAGTGCTGCTGGCTAGAAATAGAAGTACATTATAGGGGTTAGTTAATGGAATCCTGGAACATCTATGAAACAGAATCCCTTGCAGCCTCTCAGAATTGAAGTCATGGCACTGGGCTGTCCTCAGTGGTAAAGCATGTGCTTAGCATGCACAATGCTCTGAGTTCCATCCCAGCTATATAAATAAAAATTGATGTTGCAGGATATTATTTGATGACATGAAAAGTCACTGATTTAAGCCAGGCATGGTGACACATGACTTTAATTCCAGCACTGGAGAAGCAGAGAAAGCAGATTTCCATGAGTTCGAGGCCAGCCTGATCTACATAGAGAGTTCCAGGATTGCCAGGACTACATAAAAAGACCCAGTCTCAAAAAAGTTACTGATTTATGATTGTATATATTTCTCTATATTACATTTCAATAAAAATGGCCCTTTAAAGGGTAGAATTTGACTCTTCATGCATAAAAGAAATCAGGATTATGCTTACATAAGGAATAGGACCAGAATGTTACACTCTGTAACTTTCCAAATGCTGGCTATCACAGCACACGCTTTTAATCTCAGTATTCATTAGGCAGAGGCAGGCAGACCTCTGGAAGTTTGAGGCAAGTCTGGTCTACAGAGAGAGTTCCTATGTAGACTAGCCAAGGCTACATGATGAGACCCGGTCTCAAAAAATAAACGAATAAAAATAGTTCTGTATAAATACCTGTATCTCCGATCTGTTGGGGTTGTTTTGTTTTTGTTTGTTTGTTTGGTTGGTTGGTTAGTTTTTTGAGACACGGTTTCTCTGTGTAACAGTCCTTACTGTCCTGGAACTTACTTTATAAACCAGGCTGGCCTCGAACTCACTGAAATCCACTTGTTTCTGCCTCCCAAGTGCTAGGATTACAGGCATGCACCACCACCACCACCCAGCTCCACTTTGTTGTTTTATGGATTTTCAGAATTGCCTGTCGATAAACTGTTTGTGTAAAGAGAATTAGAAGAATGGGAGCTAGAGAAATGGGTGAGTGGTTAAAGTGCTTGCTGCACAGATTCTCAATCTTTACATTAAACAAACAAACAAGTGTAGCGGCCTGCTCCTGCACTCTCGGTGCAACTCACAAGTACCTCGGAGCTTGCTTCTGCGCGCACGCATACACACAAGCACACACACACACACACACACACACACACACACACACACACACACACACTAGACTGTCCATCAAGAGCTGATGACAAAGGAAACAAATTTGGAGCCAGAGTGACACAGAGACTGAATAACAAGAGAAGTCAAAAAGAGAACTGGGCCAATGGGGAAATGATTCATTCCGTTTTGAACTTGGTGATTGTGTGACTCTCGCAGGGTAGGAGATGTGGAAATCCTCACCAGGTATGCGCAGCCACCAGACGGCTGTTCCGCTCCAGTGACAATCCTCTCCCACGGGTGTCAGGGACCATTCCCCCTAATAATTACAGATATGTCAGGGACCATTCGCCCTAATAATTACAGAAGGTCATCTAAGGACTTTTAACTTAGAATGTTTAACAGAGCCAGCTAGGAATTTTGACACTAGGAAATTTACAAAGATAAGGAAGCCATTGCCTCCAGGAGGTTTACAGAGATTTCCCCTCTTCCTTAATTAGCACTCCACAAAGGAGTGTTTACATAGGTAAACTAGTTAGCTAACTAGGTGCTTATTACCCCCAGTTCCTGCTCTCTGACACCCACCTCAAGAACCAGCTCCACAGTTCGGGGCTATATATATTTGGCTTTGTTCCCTAATAAAAAGAGACCTTGATAAGAGAAATTTTGCTTGGTCTCGTTCTTTTCTCTCGCCCATGATTTTCAGATAGGAGCCTCTTCGGACCCCCTGAATAACTGGACCCGCGGGTCGGGTCACACGGGTCTCATCTGTTCCTGTAGTGTCAGTTCCCTCCATCTACACGGAAAGCTCCCAAATGTCTTAAATTCAACTTCAGTGTCTGCTTTCGGCCAGATGCCGTGTGTGCACACTCCACCAGCATCTATAATTTAAGATGTCAAAATGTAGCTTAGTTTCTTCCTCAGTTCCTTTCAAACCTGTCCCTGTTTGGGGAAATGTCACTGCCACCAAGGCCCAAGACCCAAAGCTTCAAACTATTTCCAGTTCTTGCTTCCTCCTTCTCTTCTTCCTTCTGTCAAGCCTGATATTCAGTTAATGCTAAGCCTCAGGTGCCTGCCACTCTCCCAGCGTTCTCACCCCAGCCATCCTTCTTTGTTTTGCTCTCTGCCATTGGCAGGGAGTCACTCTGCTGGATGCACAACAACCGCCCTGTGGTCCTAGCACTTGTCACCCTCCAGAAAAGCTTGCACCACAATGAACTTCCTAAGACATAGTTTGGATCATATCACTTCATCAGTGGTCTGCTGCCTCTTGCATCACGCTTGAGCACAGCAAACCACTTGCTGCTTTGGGGACTTGGGGTAATTTAAAGGCTCAGACCCAAAGTCACCTCCATGAAGACTTCTCCCTGCTTCTCCACGCCTCCGCCCGACTCTCAGCATTTAGCAGAATCTTTATTAACAACACTTTCTTCATTCAACCTTGAATTAGAGGCAATTCGGAGCAAGTCTGCCTTCCCCAACTAAATCACTAGGCAAGCAAACATTTACTGAGCCCCTTCGTCTTCCCTGGCCCCTGGCTGAGCCCTGGAGATGTGACTATGTAAGCAAAACAAAGCCCACTCCACCTCCCTGAAGCCCAGCCCTTTACATCATACTGGTGTGGCCCAGAGCTGCGTACAGGGCAGGTGCTTGATAGATTCAAAAATCAAATAAGTATTTGTTTACTAAATGCTAAACCAGGAAATTAGAAGCGCTTGCCACAATCCTCAGACAAATTGTTAATGACTAATGAAAACTCCATCTTTGTGGAAAGATGGATGCCATGAGCAGAGATTCAAGATGAAAGAGCTAAGGATGCAGCTTCTTTGATAGAGTTGTTGCCTAGCACGCTTGAAGTACCAGGTTCCATCCCTAGAACTGCATAAAACTGGTATAGAAGCACCCAACTGAAGTCCCCACACTCAGGAAGTAGAGGAAGGAGGATTAGAAGTTCACAGTCACCCTTGGCTACACAGAGGCAAGCCTGGAATATATGAGATCCCATCTCTAAAGAACGAAAGATGGAGAGAGAGGGGAATAGAAGTAGGGAGGGGAAGAGAGCAAGGGGGGAAGAGAGGAGAGACTGTCTCACTGTTTTCCCAGCGGGTCACAATCGCAGCTCTCAGCTGCATGGACACACATCTGGCTCAGTAAACAGTTCACGACCGAATTCTCCATCTTCTCATCTCCACCACTCTCTTTCCTATCCCCCATTTCCAGCTCAGATCTTCTCTAAACTAATCCTAGATACCCCGGAAATTTTCCAGAAGTTTGTGGTTGTTATTCTTGTTTCCGGCAATCAAAGAGGCTAAGAGTATTAGTGTTTACTTAGAAAACAAGTGACTCCCAGCAATGCATCCTCCTCCCCCGGCTCCAGAACTCTGACATTGTCTCTATATGAGAAGCCTCCCTGGAGGCAGAGATTTAGAAACTGGTGGTGGTGGGGGGGGCATTGATCAGTTCTTGGAAGCAGTGGTGATAAACACAGAACTGCCTTAAAGATTGTCAAGAGAGGTCTGTGTTGTGGTTCATAACGACAGAGGTTCTCCACATTCTCCTTTGGGTCATCCACATTCCTGTAAGTAGCCTTTTACCTGGACTCCTGTAAGTAGCCATAATACCCATTGGTTCACTAAGCTAGACTTGGGTGGGATCATTTCCTTGGTCTGTCAACTGTGATCTATCTGAAGTAAATAGACATAGACCCCCAAGTAGAAAAGTACTCATACCATGTCTCTCAACAACCATCTGATATCAATGACTTTCCATTTCCTATGACCGCTGTAATGAGTCACCTCATGAGGTGGCTTAAGACAGTATTTTACATCCTTACAGTTCCATGTGAGATTGGATGCAGGCCTTTCGGGGCTGAACTCAAGGTATCTGATCAACTATATTCCTTTTTAGAGGCTCTAAAGAAGAGTCCATATCCTGGACTTTATCATTGTCACACCAGGCTCGTTATGTGCCATGAGGAAGGAGAGAGACGACACTATGGGCTCCAAAGATCTCAGTAATCCACCACATAAGCGGGTCACTGATTGATCAGAGCTGCAAGACAAGGACTCAGGAGCCTTGTTTCTCCTGATAGCCCCAAGGAGGGGCAGAAACGGGGTTTATAAGTATGCAATTCACCAATATTTGTTGCCAAGTTACAGCTACAATTTTCACCGATCAGAAATCAAAGATTAGGAACTTACCTTGTGTGTTCCACCATTGTCAACCAACATACAATGCAAGTCTTTTAGTCCAACCAATCAGATTCCTCTGTTCCTGCTGTGGTTAGGAACAGCCAGAACGTTTCTAGAGAACTAGAGATGCACAAGGGCTATTTCTGTGGTTTAGGGAGGAGGTTGGTCAGTCTCTGGAAGTCCTCAGTTCCTCTAGGGCTTGGGAACCTGAACTCTATTTCACCCTGCAGATAAAATGGAGTCTGAAGCCAATATGGCAGTACTCAGGCCAGGGCGTTTTTGCCTGCTCCCTTCAATCATCATCTAACGCCACCTACCATCTTTGATTTGTGGCTCCTTCCGCCAACTTCAAAGGCAAAGATGTAGAAACTCTTTGGACTGTGTTCTGTCCTCATGCTTCTCTCTAAATGTAACTACCAGGGGTTCTCTGGTTTTAGGAGCTCATGAGCCTAGACTGGGCCTCCCAAGTCCTTGACTGGTTAGACTGGGGGTGGAGGATGGTTTGTTTGTTTGTTTGAAACAGGCTCTCACTACATAGCTCAGGCTGGCCTGAAACTCTCTCTGCAGATGGGCCTGGCCTTGATCTCACAGAGAGACTTCTGTCTCACAAGTCCTGGGGATTACAAACATATGCTACCACACCTAGCTCAAGGTGCTTAACTTTGATGACATTAGTAAAAATCCCTTCTGCCACGGATTCTCACTAATTTCTCCCTAATACATTATTTAATATCGATGTTACAGATGAAAAAAAGCAGAACTATGGAAAAGCTAAAGTTGCCTGAATCCACACAGCTGGTAAATGATAGAGCCAGGATTGACATCTAGATCTGTCTGATTCCCTGACGTAATATAAACTACATTCACATATTCGTACTCCACCCTCCCTGTCACAGATGCTCTGGAGAACACCCACAGTTCCCTTCCTTCTTCCCAACGGCATTCCCTTGCTTGCTTTGCTAATGCTGTCGCTGGGCAGTTTACCCAATGCAAATTTGTTGCCTTCATTCCTAGAGACCAGAAATCACAGGCTTCCTTTCCACAGAGGCCTTTCTTCCCCTGTGTTTGTTGTCGGTTTACTGCCCATGGTGCTGAGCATCCCACAAGTCAGCAAGCATGCTGACTCTGCACCACACCCTAGTTTGCAGATGGCTATCTTCTGCTGCCTCTTCAGAAGGGCACCCTTCTGGGTGTGTACTCCCCTGGTGTCTGTGTGTGCAAGTTTCCTTTCTACCAAGTCACTCTTGAAGCTGGATTAGCGTCTATCCTCACAGCTTCATCGGAAGTTAGTCACCTCTGTAAAGGCTGTTTTCCCCAAGCACAACTACATTCTGAGGTTTTAGAGGGATCCAATCCATCCCATAATACCTCAAGAGTCCATGTACTCACAGATGGATGGCCTTTGCCAATCCCAGTGTCTGTGAGATTGTTTCAATATTGGGCACCCGCCGGGCGGTGGTGGCACACGCCTTTAATCCCAGCACTCGGGAGGCAGAGGCAGGCGGATCTCTGTGAGTTCGAGACCAGCCTGGTCTACAAGAGCTAGTTCCAGGACAGGCTCCAAAGCCACAGAGAAACCCTGTCTCGAAAAACAAAAAAAAAAAAAAATCAATATTGGGCACCCAACAACAACTAGCAATGGGGTGTGAGGCGTATAGGGGTTCACAGAAACCGAAGCAGCAATCATGGAGCCTGCACCAGTCTGCACTATGTCCTCCACACACAAGCTGTGGTTGTTTCGTGTGGAGTTTTTGTGGGACTCCTGACAGTGGGAATGGGGGGTGACTCTGACTCTTGCCTGCACTTGGGACTCTTTTCCTCCTACTAGATTGCCTTGTCCAGCCTTGATGTGAGGGTTTATGCCTAGTCTTATCGCATCTTGTTATGCTGTGTTTGGTTGGTTACCTTGGGAGGCCCGCTCTTTCCTGAAGGAAACAAGGAGCAGTGGATGTGGGGAAGAAGAGAACTGGGAGGAGTGGAGGGAGGGTAGTCGGGGTGTATTGTATGAGAGAAGAATAAATAAAAAGAAAAAAGAATCACAGCAGGAGACCGTTTCCCCTCCTTTTTCCAGGAATTGGACTAAGTGTGACATTGAGAACCCTGCATCATCTTGTCATCCTCAAGGTAAGCAGAATGCAGGGACAACCTAGATCTCTCATCATATCCCTGAACACTGTATCAACCAATTCTGACAGATCCTTTCCAGAATCTTCCATTTTGTCCCACACTAACATTCATATTTAAATGACTCTGAGTTGTCGGTTTCTGTTACAAGCAGGCCCAAGGTCATAGCTTTCCCACCTGGCCATCGCTCAAGCTGTTCTCTCATATTTACCTCTACCTTCTTTCCTACCCTTCCTCAGGACTGAAAAGCAACGCTGCCACTTACTTGGACAAAATTTCACAACTCCCCTCTCAGGTCTCTCTCTTGATGTCTTTTCAGAAATGGCAGTAAAATGTATACCTGACTTTCTACCCATGGAGACATAAAAGCTGTTCTGCCGTTGAAACTTGGCATGGAAATAGAACTCTGAAGTTTAGAAGTACTCTCTCGTGGTGCCGGAGGCATCCGGACAGGTGATGAGGAGCTAACGCAGACGACTCACCTTCTCTGTTAGGTGGAGCTTGTTCTTACACAGTCCCACACCATTCATAAGGGCAGACAGCAGGAACCCTCAGAGGTATGGCCCAAGGCCGTCTAATATGGAACTCGGTGGGTGCATGGAAGAAGTAATGAAAGGTTTGCTGGACCTGACTTTTTAGATGAACCAGAAAGAGACGAGGGAATGGAAACTAGCATTCAGGAGGTCCAGTATGTCAGGAACTGCCCCAGAAATACATAGACCGAGTTAGACAAGTAAAAGCACAGTCACACATCACTTAGCAACAAGGATATGTTCTGGGAAACGTGTCCTGCAGCAGTTCCATCGCTTGCAAATATTGTAGAGCATGCTTACACAAACCTAGCTGGTGCAGCGCACTCGCTTGTGGTGGCCTCCTGACAATCAAGAGATGCAGCAGACGTGAGCTGTAGGAAGCCGCTGCTGGTGTAACACACTGTACATTGCTTTACATCGATCTGTTCTTCTAAGAGGAAAGAATGTGCTTAAGACAACAAAAAAGTAATGCATGGCTGGGTAGTAGTGGTGCAGGCCTTTAATTCCAGCATTTGGGAGGCAGAGGCAGGTGGATCTCTGTGAATTCAAGGCCAACCTGGTCTACAGAGTGAGTTCCAGGACAGCCAGGGCTGCTACACAGAGACACCCTGTCTTGAGGTGATTCATATCATTATTAAGTATTATTACTATATAAAATTATTTGACTATTTTATTTTATTATTTGTTTTTGTGTTTGTATGTGTGCTTATTCATGTGTGTGCAGCTACATGTGTGTAAGTATGCACGGAGAAGCCAGAGGACAGCTTTGTATGTCATCCTCAGAAACACTGGCCAGTTTCTTTGAGACAGCGTCTCTTATTGGCCCAGAGTTCCCCAATCTCAGGGACTCTCCTATCTCCCTTCCCAACCCTTGACTAGGATTGCATGTGGGTACTGGGGATGGATCTCAGGTCCTCATGCTTGTGAGGGCAGCACTTTACAGACCAAGCCACCTCCCCAACTTCTGTACTATCATTGTACATGGTATACAGACAGCTAGCAGTGCTTAGGTTTGTTCATGCCAGCATCGCCATGAACACATGAATGATGATTGTACTACACCATTACAGCAGCTATGATGCCACTAAGTGATAAGAACTTTCCAGCTTCATTCTAATCTTAATACATAATTCCACCCTTATGTATGTGAACTCTTATGACTCAAACCATCTTTTCGAAGATGTGGGATTCCCCTCTATATGCTATGAATATGCATTTTTACCATTAGTTAATAAAGAAGCTGCTTTGGTTTATGGCAGGGCAGAATCAAGCCAGGCAGAAAATC
>JAQHUG010000081.1:5205178-5227234 GCA_028555095.1 Dicrostonyx torquatus
TTTGTCTTTTTGTTTTTTTGTTTTGTTTTGAGGCAGGGTTTCTCCGTGTAGCCCTGGCCCACCTAGAACTTTCTCTGTAGACCAGATTGGCCTCCAACTCAGAGATTTGCCTGCCTCTGCCTCCTGAGTGCTGGGATTAAAGGCTTTCACACCACTGCCTGGCATATATATATATATATATTTAACAAGAAGGAAGCTTTATCTTGGCTCTCAGCTTCTTTGATGCTGCTTGGCTTTGTTCGCAGGCTTGGAGTGCAGCAGAGCATCATCCGCAGACACTGTGATGGCACCAGGCTCCTCACCTCAGTGCAGCCAGGAAGCAGGGAGAAAGAGAGGAGGGGGATGGGGATAAGACAGTCTTCAAGGCACACCACCGAGGGCCTAGTCCCTTAATGGAGGCCCCATCTCCTAAGTTTCCATTACTTCCCTTTGCCCATCAGTGGGTCAATCCATTCATCAATCCACAAAGTCAGTGTTCCCACGATCCAGTCATTTCCCCAAAGCTCCTTCCTTGGAACATTCCTGCACTGGAAACCAAACCTGTTTGAGGGTATAGGACTGTCCAAAGCTGAAGGAAGGCATCTCACACCCTGTGTTTATTAGTAATTTTTACAGCTCAGACTGTGGATGAGAAATCGTCTATTTTTTTTCTTTTTTAGTCCAGTTGGTTCTAGGTCCTTTTTTGTCCCTCTAAATCCTGCTGTATAGTCATTCTCTGACTAATCTCTTTCTCACAATATTTGATGAAATTCAGCAGTCAAGAAGAGCATGTGACCTGTTCAGATTTCACCTGAGATCCTCACTACTCACACCCATAAGTTCATTAAGTACCTTCCATCTCCAAATCCCCGCAGGCAGAGGTTTTACCAGTTATTTCACCTGACATAGTACAGGTCACCCTCCTTGCCAACCTGCCCTGGCACTTCCTTCCCATCCCATTGCCTTCTAAATGCTCTGATGTTGCAATTCAGCTCCGCTTGGGTCTGGTTTATAGCCACGCTGGATCTCTCAGCATCTATTCATACATTAAGTATCTCACATTATGGCTGCTTATCAAGTAACATAATTTCTGGGCAGGCGAGACGGTTCAGTGGGTGAACACATTTGCCACCAGTCCTGACGATCCGAATTTCGTCCCATAAAGCTGTAAAGAAAAAAATCAGTGTAGTTGCTTAGGAGAGGGGAAGGAGTGAACAACGTACAATGGCACATATGCATCAAGAGGCCGTGGTGAAACTCATCACTTTGTGTGCTAATGTTTAAAAAGANCACGCCTTTAATCCCAGCACTCGGGAGGCAGAGGCAGGCAGATCTCTGTGAGTTAGAGGCTAGTGTGTGTGGTCTACAAGAACTAGTTCCAGGACAGGCTCCAAAGTTTCAGAGAAACCCTGTCTCAAAAAACAATAAAAATTTAAAAAAAAAATGTAATGACTATGTTGGTGGGTTAGCCAAGGTAGTTCTGCAGCTAGAAGTACTTGTTGCCAATCCTGGCAACACAAGTTCGATTCCTGAGACCCACAACGTAGAAGGAGAGGGTTGACTCCCTCAGGTGTCCCTCTCACTTCCCCCGTGTGTACTCTGGCACACGTGCCCTCACACAGGCACACACACACACACACACACACACTGTCACACACATACTCTCACACACAGACATATATATCTCTGCCTCACACACAAACACACTGACACACACGTGAGTGTTGAACAAACAAATGTAAAAAAATAATTAGTTCTTAGTTACTTAAAACAACACTCACTCAGCAGCTCTCCCAGATCCCCAGTGCTGGCTGGGACGGCCTTCCCATCTGAACTGGGCTGGGCGTGGCTGGGCATACTCAATATGTCTACAGGTAGGTGAGGGCTGTATGTTATCCTAGGTCACCGTTCTGTGGGACGACTTGACTCTTTCCTGCTATGTCTACCACATGCCTCCAGCAAGCCGATATAGCCGTGTTCTCCTGACCAGAGGCCAGCCCTCACAAGTCCTGCCAACCATAAAGACACTAAGAGAGGAGGCAGAAATGCTCTGTATTTAAGGCCTTCTCAAGCCCTGCTGCTGTGCCCAGACTATGACCCCTAGAGAGAGACCACCAGAGAGGCCCAGACTGTAATAAGCAAGGTTTAGTCAGCCTAATACAAACATGTCTGGAACTCTTCTCCATCACTTATTACAGTCTGGGCCTCTCTGGTGGTCTCTCTCTGGGGGTCGTAATCTGGGCACAACACTGCTTGAATTCAGGTTGTGAGCGGCACTTTGACCAAAACAAGTAGGTCGTGGAACCAAGTCCCAACTCACAGGGAAGCTACATCCAAGGAGACATTAGAGAAAAACAGTAACAACATCCAAAACTCTTGTGGGTAGAATCGGTACTGAGAACCATTTCCCCACCCACAAAGTAGCCATGGGAATAGTACTATTATAACATCGTGCCTATTTTACAGATAAAAAAGTAAAGTACGGCCGGGCGGTGGTGGCGCACGCCTTTAATCCCAGCACTCGGGAGGCAGAGGCAGGCAGATCTCGGTGAGTTCGAGACCAGCCTGGTCTACAAGAGCTAGTTCCAGGACAGGCTCCAAAGCTACAGAGAAACCCTGTCTCGAAAAACCAAAAAAAAAGAAAGAAAAAAGAAACGTAAAGTAAGCACAAATTAAGGGCCCCTACCAAGGTTATGTTCAGAAGCCCTGGGACTTGAGCCCAGGCAATTTGGCCTTGCAGTCCTGCAGTTCAGCTTAGTGCCGTGTTACCTACTAAGGACAGGCCCAGTGAAGATCCAGCCTTGGGCGCTGTTCTTTCAACCTCCTCCTCCAAGGCTTCCACAAGTGTAAGCTCAACCACTGCCTTTGGAAAAAAGACCGCCAGTCTGGCTGCCTGTGGCCAATGGAGACCGCCCCTCTGTTTCCGCACCCCAAGTACCCACGGCCACATGGAGAAGCCATTCAGGGGTTAAAAGCAAGGAAGAGAGAAACAAAAGAGGGAATAAAGTCAAGAAATGTGCCATGAAGCTTCTTGCAGCGCAAAGCAGAGAAAGTCATTTCCAACTTCTTTCATCTCCAAGATGAAGCCACTAAATAAAGGGGCAAAGCGGCGAACACAAGGGCTTTTAATCTGTCTCATCTCCTTCATAATAACTGCAAATTTTCCCTGGGCCCCTGGGAGGGAGCTCTTCCCTGCGCTCGGCCTTATCTCCCCCTCCACATTGCTCACACGCTGCCCGGGCCGTCCCGGCGAGGCCTGGGGGAGCTGGCTCTCCCCGCCGCATTGTTCGGTGGCCCGGGGCTGGAGGAGGGCTGCGGGCCCGTCAAAGGGAAGCGGGCTCCGCGCCTTCATTAACGCGGCCTTTCAGCCGCGCGCATATCAGAGCCAGGCCTTTTCAGAGGCGCTAATTAGCAATTTGGAGCCTTGCCCCCTCTGGAGAGGCGCCTTCAATGTAACAAGTGGGAACCGTGGCGCTCCCTTTCTTCTTGCACTTAATATTTATTGTTTTCCATTTTCTCCCTCTCCCCTGGTCTGTCCCCGCCCTCACTCGCCCCATTGTCCAGCTCACCACCACCAGATAAGACCTGGGGGGGGGGAGTGCATCATTAATCACTCTTTTAATTCTTGGCTAATGATAACTTTCTTCTCGAACTGAGAAAAGTTAATCTTTCTGGGATGTGGAGAGAAAGGAGGGAGCCAGGCAGAGTTGGCGGTGGGGGGATTGGACACAGATGGAGACCACGGAAGGGACTCGCTATACTGCCCACCCAGTCCTCCAACTTTCCCGGAGACCTGTTGGCTATTACAACTAGACTCCTCGGTTTCCTGCCCCCCTTTACCTAGCAGCAGCCTGCACCAGCCTTTATTATAAAAACTCAACACGTTCTTCAGGGTTCCGCTGATGGAGCTGGGCAGGTGGTTCAGCCATTAAGAGCCCTTCCAGGTTGGATTCCCAGCGACCACGTGGTGCCTCACAACCGTCTTAATTCCAGTTCCGGGCACCTGGCGCCCTCTTCTGCCCCTCCCCCACACAGGCACCACACATGTACACAGTGCATTTCCATACGTGCAAGCAAAACACTCATCCACATAAAATTAAAATAAATAAATCTTTGTAAAAGAAACAAGTGCCACTGAGAGGCCACCTCCTCTGTAAAGCCAGTCTTGATTGTCCTGGTTGAATTTCTCTACTTCCTCCCATGGCAATCCCAAAGGTGTGAATTCCATGCATCCCAAAGGCGGTTTACAACTCCAAGCATACAGACACCAGATCACTGAAGTGCCCACATCCTTCACAGGACCAGGGCCTGGCAACTGTGAAGTGAACTTGTCCTGACTGCAGAGAGTTTTTCTGTAGCAAACATTTAAGTAGCACTTGTCATGTTCCACATGCCATTCTGAGCATTCACCAGTTGTTATGGTTTGGAGATTAAACGTCCTCCAACGGTTCATGTAGAGGAGGCTTGCTCCTGAGGGCCGTACTATGGACTGTAGAAGGTGAGACCTAACGGGACATACTTAGATTGTTAGGGGTGGAATCTTGAAAGATGAAACCCTGGTGTGTTCTCTCTCTCTCTCTCTCTCTCTCTCTCTCTCTCTCTCTCTCTCTCTCTGCCTCTCCCTCCCCTTCCTGCCACTCCTCTTTCCTGGCTTACAGTCTGAGTACTCACCATCACATGACTTCCTACCATCACATGACTTTCTACCATCACATGACTTCCTACCATCACATGCTGTCCCGTCCAGAGGTTCAAACCAGTGTGGCAGAGGAACCTTGGCCTTGCACTACCAGAACCACGAACCGAAATAAAACTTAGATCTCAGATATTTCACAACAGGCTGACGGACACACATGCTTCCTCCTTCAATCTTTATCACAACCCAAAGAGGCAGTTGCGTCCCCATGTCACGGGGAGAGGAAACAAAGTCACAGAGAAAGGAAGCAACTTCCCATGTTCTCAGGGCGGCTAAGCAGCTTTTCAGCTGTCTTAATTCTTAAAGACGGGCCACTAGGATGTGAAATTCACCATAGACTTCTGCCTCTTTACCTGATCCAGACACCTGGCGGGAAGAAACTACATCAAGCATACAGGCAGATTCAGGAGGGGTGGTACAGGTGACAGATAGACAGGCTGTCACCTACAGACCCACTCAACAGTTAGGCCAAATGAGCAATACCATTGGCAATAGTGGTGGCCTATCCTGGGCCCTTGGTCCACAGTCAGGACCCTGAATAACTTGACCTCCCTTCTCATCCTGAGCCACTCCCTCTCTGAGGCAGCAGGAACTACTTCCTAGCAAACCCTGGGTTCTGCCCTGCAGAAGTGAGTGAAGTGTGCCCTGGAGAGGGAGGGAGGACAAGAGAGCCCCTGAAAATCCCCTCCGAATTATAAACATATCCTCTTTAAGTACATTTCTAAGGATAACATTTGTATTACTCTGTCCTGTGCCTGCAGATAGGGCCTGCTTATCACCTGCATCTCCCCTTCCTTTCTCTGCACTCTGCTGGGAGCGGCCCCTATCTGAAGCCACACCGGCAATCCGCTACTTGGCAATTGTTTCGATCGAGGGGAAAAATTAATTTCTGCCTATCGTTAATTGAGAGAATTGTGTGGAGGGTGAAGGAAAGGGAGGGGGAAGAGAGGAAGGAAGGAGGTGGAGGGGAGCAATCGTGTTATTAACCGTGTCCCTTTCATAAGCAAATATCCTGATTGCCATCAGTGAGATGAGAGGCTCATTAATGCGGGAAGCAGAGGTGATTAGAGAAGTCCTCGAGAGCCATTGAGCTAAGGGGGAGGGAGGGTTGCTGGGATCTGCAGGCCCAGCGAATCTGGGGGGACTGGGCTGGGAGAAAGCCACTGGTCTCTTAGATAAGCTTTTGGCTCTTCACTCCTTCTCCACCCCTCTCTCTGGTTTCATAGTCCAATGGCCCCCAAAACATCAACTAGTGTGAAGAAAGGGAAAAAGTGAAGGAACCTTCACAGAAGTCGCATCTGTTCTAGAAACCCCACCCTGACACTGAACTGGAAGACTACAGGACAAATTGTCTCCCCTCACATCCCCCCACCACAATGTGCTCGGCTGGCAGTATGTGTTTTTTTTTAAAAAGATATTTATTTATTTATTTATTATGTATACAATATTCTGTCTGTGTGTATGTCTGCAGGCCAGAAGAGGGCACCAGACCTCATTGCAGATGGTTGTGAACCACTATGTGGATGCCAGGAATTGAACTCAGGACCTTTGGAAGAGCAGGCAATGCTCTTAACCACTGAGCCATCTCTCCAGCCCAGCAGTATGTGTTTTTAAAGGATGTGGTTGTCTTGGTGTTATGGTTTGATAGTTCCCATCAGTTCCTGCTTACTACTTCCATCCTGCCTCAATTGCTTATGGCCTCTCTGCACCTGAGAATTCTGTTTCTGGTCAGGCTGGGGCTGCAAAGCTGAGGCCTGCCAGAGGCAATGGGTGCTGGAGACTGGACGGAAAGGATGCTGGGAGTGGTAGGCAGATGGGGGTGATGCAAGGATGGATGCTGTCCTGCTGGACCACCTCTGATTTCACCCACTGCATAATTGTGCTGGCCAGTGCCACGTGAACCCATCAAGCCATCCTAACCCATTATGCTTTGATCAGGGGTCTTATCTTTCCAGTTGGGCCCTGAAACTTTCTCCAAGGGAACCATGCTTGGCAGCAACACCCCCTACACACATACACAAATATGCATGCATGCATACACATACACAGCTCATGGAAGAAATTCATGAGAGTTTACTCCCCCCTAGTTAGTGGGAGGTGGGCAGGAGTATATTTATTGCCCAGCTCAAAAAGTCTATTGGAGTCAAACTCTACTGTCTACAAAGGCTCACACATCCTCATTTCTCTTCCTTCTTAGCTTTATTCTCTCCATCTTCTACTAGTGCTTTTCAGACTATCCATACCAAGGTCAGCCTCAAAGGGACATGAATGAGGACAATGGCCTTATGCATCTCCCAGTTCAAACAGTCATGAGGGAGCATGACTTCCTGTGACTCCACTCAGCAGTTGGCACCACACACACGTCTTCTGCAAGGGCAGAAGACCAGGACTCAAGGGAGGCAGTGCAAGCTTCAAGTTGAGCTCAGGTGCTGAGACAAGTCATATGGGGAGCCAACAATAGGAACAAGAGACTAATGTTGCAGTTTGGTGTTCAGTTTGGGAGAGCTGGGTACATAGCTTGTGGTGGCATGGTCAATGCTCCAGGGCAATGGCAGCCTGGGTCCAGGGTCTTCAAGCCCAGCATGATCATCTCTAGGTGCTTCTGCATATGTCTAATCCTTGCATGGTACGTTCCCTGTGGGAACTAGGAAACTCATGCAGCCCTTAGTCCTTAGGATCCATCCCAAGCTTAACTTCAAAGTTGGTGCTTTGCCAAAGGCACAAAAAGGGACCAGGTAGAGGCCTCTGAAGGAGAGATGCTGATATATGGATCAAGGGATGTGGCTATGACTTTTGTATCCCCCAGACTCCACACCCAAAGGACAACTCCAATCCCTTCTGGAAACTCCAAGTCCCTTCCCCACACATTCTGACTCTAAAAACAAGACAAGGATCCAGACAGAGAAAGAGACCAAGGAAAGAACAAGAAAGAGAAAAAGAAGAAAAGAAAAAGGGGAGAGGAAAGAGAGGGAAGGGTGCTTGGAGATTTTCAGAACAATCTCCATTCTCTACGGCGCTTCTGTTTAAAAAAATGAAAGGAATGATGGAGAAGGGGAGAGAGTCAGACAAGTTTAATGATGTGTGTTCAAAGCTCAGATTGGAAAAATGACAGAGAAAAGCAGCCTGTTTCGGCGCTAATAAATTGTTCTCTGCCCGTAAGAGGCGCCTGTCGCGGCATTAATACAGGCCCCTAATACACGGGTCAGGGTTAAGTAATTCTCTCCGGCAACTTAAGCGAATAATGAAGCTGGCAGCGGCTGGTGGTGCGGAGGGGAGATGGTCTCTGCCGCTGGCACTTTGTCTTCATTTATTATGCCAGCGGCGGCACGGACTGGAAGCCTCCGCGAGGAGATATCGCTTCATTTCGGCAAGGTAATGAAAGCCGGGTTGGGGGGAGGATAAACCAATTTGCCCGCTGACACTAGAAGGAGTGATTTGCGGACCCCAGAAGGGGAGAGGAGGATCCAATCACAAGGAGGCACAGGCTGAGCCAAAGTTGGACCAAGGCCTGGTCTGGCATGGAGTGGGCACTGGAGCCAAAACGGGGAGGGAGCACAGGTAAACGTGAAGATGGGAGTGAGGGGAAGGGCAGAGAGCAGGGCGATAGATGGGAAGGTCACAGAGACTAAGATCAGAGAAAGGAGTGCAGTGGAGAAGAAAATAAGCCAAGGCAGAAACCAAACATACAACGAAGGGCCAAAGTTAGTGGCACAGAGGGAGCTGGACGGGAAGTACAGAACAAAGTGATTGTTGGGTGGCTGATAGCAAGCGTGAAACAGATGGACTTGATCTACTTTGAAATAGAGAGTCTTCAACACCCCCCCAACACCCTGGTCATATGATTACTTCTACTCGGGGTAACTGGCCCTACACAGGGGTCAGGACTGTCTTTGATCCAGCCCTGCAACAATGTCTTCAGGTGTCTGTCAACCTGGATTTGGGGGCAGGGGACACAAGTTGCTGCTTTCCTGAAGAGCTCTCCTTACTGGGCCTGTCTGGATCACTTACTACAGGGACCCCTCAAGTTACTCCTTAAAACTGGGGCCTTGCACTTAGGTGAATCTCTCCTGGAATTAAGTACCTCCATCCAGCAGTCAGACCCAAGTCTCTGTGAGATGGTAACACCACGCAGGGTAGGAGGATTGACAGGACCACTAGTGTCAGTCCTTTTAGAATCCTGGCCACCATGTGCTTCGAAGTCATCTCTGGATCATGTGGCACATTCTCGAGGGCAGCTTTAGCCCCACAGGTACCACCAGGAAGATGTAATTGAGCACCATCAACCGGAGACCTTGTTTTCTTCAGCACCAGGACCAGTGGACAGCTCCAGGCAGCGGTCCAGACAAGTAATCAGGCTTTCCTCCCTTTGAAGCTTTCAAGTTCCTTAAGACTCATTATTAAAGTCTCAGAAGTCAATAAATAGAGAAGAGTCTGCACTTCCCCACTGTCCCCTTGCCAACATACATTTCTCTCCCTCTTACACTATGTACACTATGCTAAATCCTGTATACATGCACACGCACGCACACACACACGCACACACACACACACACACACACGCACTCACGCACGCACTCACGCACGCACTTGCTCCCAAGTAACACAGCTACTTTTCTCCCTTGATGTGGGTTAAGGATTTTCAATAAGGACCAAATATTTGAAGCTTAACACTGCAGTCTCCAGAGAAGCCAGGCCAATTTCACACTAATCTAACCCATGAAGGGAGAGAGCATCGGAAGCAAAAATTACATCAAAGAGAAGTTAATGTGAAGAAGCAGGCAACATAAAAAGAGCTACTTTCAGTTCCAAATGACTACACCAATCTGGATTAAGAGATCAGCCTGCCCAGTGCCAGTATCACCATGTCTGTGCTGGGCACCAGGCAGAATGAAGCCTGGTCCTCGGGGACCAGTGGAAGTGGGGGTTAGAGGAGAAAATGAAGCGCCTAGTGCCACATCCTTCTGCACAGCACACACTCTCAGCTAGGGGGTTCTGGGAAATCATATGTAAAAGATATAACAAAAAGAGATAGGCACAGAGGTGCACATCTGTAATTCCTATACTTGGAAGACCAAGGCAGGAGGATCATGAATTCAGAGCCAGCCTATATTACACAGTGAGAACCTGTCTCAAAATGAAACAAAACAACAACAAAGATTTTTTTTAAGAGAGAGAGAGAAGAGAAAGAAGACCACAGGGGAACCAATCAAAATGCTAATGTTGTATGTAGGTGACTTTCTCTCTGTGTGTTGCTCCAGACTTTCTGCGATGAAGTTTTAATGCTTTCATGATGACAAAAAGGAAAAAAAGAAAAAGAAAAGAAAGATAAGAAAAGAAAAAAAAGGAAAGAAAGAAATCAAGGAAGGCTCTTGATAGCTTTCTCTCTACCTGGTATTTCCATGTCTAGATACTTTCCTTGGCATGACAGTTATCAGTTATGTTTATAGGTAGGTGAGAAGTCCTTTCTCATATAAATATGAGGGGTTATAGTTGGTGTGGTCCGTCATCGGGTGGGGGCTAGCTATGGTTTCACTCAGTAACTCAAAGGCTGTAGTAGACTCTAACCTGAGCTGTTTTGATGCTGTTTATGGGTAGAGTCCCACTATGTATTCTTGGGTGACCTTGAACTTCGAAAGTGCTGGGAGCTGAACCCAGGGCTGCATGTCAAATAAGTTCCTTTAACACATTAGTCCTCCTCCTTTTCAGAATGTGGAAACTCATGCTGCTGTTCACCATAGAGTGCAAATGGGTAGCATTTGTTTAACAAGCAAAAGAATAAATGGAAGGCAGTGGGTCTGCTCTAAAGAGGTTCATAAAAATTCATCCATCTTTGTCCACCAAGCCTCACTCCCAACAGCATGACCTGTTGCCCTAGAAAGAATAATTTTTGAACTTTGCCAAACATGCGGAAGGCTGCTGGAAGCAGCTGGCTGTCTGGGCAGCCCACAGGGCTTACTCAGAGGCTGCCAATCCTTCCCCATCCAGAGTAAGGGGACCCAGCCAGTGAGGCCCCTGGGGAAAAGCCGCCAGTCATCTCATTTTAAGTGGAGCTGAAGTGAGACCAGCCTCCTGCCCACCCCTCCCTCTGACCACCCTCAGGCGGCTGCTTGACAAGTGTAAATCCCAGAATGAATGAAGGCGCCCGGCCTGGTGGAGCCTGTCTCCAAGCGCACATCTCCGTGCTGATTGACTTGTCGCCTCTGCGAGGCTGACTCTATCAGCTCCTAGGTGGCTCCAATTCCAGGTGTGATTTAGTTTGAAGATGAGAGGTGACAGTTAACATTGGTACTCGTCACTGTAGATCAGACACAGTCACGCTGTCTTCCCCTCCTCCCCAGCTCTCCGGCTCTGCCTCCTCCTAGTGTCTGGACAGCGCAGGCTGCAGCCGTGCCCACCCACTGAGCTCCAGCTGGGCTCCCCAGCACCCATCCATGGACAGCACTTCTCACTATGCCCAACGCCTTCCTCCGGCCCAAGCGTCTTTTCCCTTCTCTGAAAGCCTCGGATCAGGATCATCTCTTTCACTTGTTCTCTCTCTCTTGCTTTATAAGCCCCAGAGCACCCTCAGTTCCCATCAGCCCCTGACACTGGTGCCCACACCAGCTAAAAGCAGACACATTGGCAGATGGTTCTGCTTTTGTTTCTTTTACTGTTTCTTTGCAATGCACAGCTCAGAGGTGCATGCAGATCATGGCGTTTTACATATGCACTAAGGTATCAAAGGATGGAGACTAGGACACACCTAAGCACCCTCCCGATACTCTCTGGCAAGGACCTGTTTGTACAAAAACACTCTGGTTGAAAGAAAACCTGGATTTGCCATAAGCAAAATCCCTCCAGTCTGCAGAACTCAGAAGAATCTAAAAAATCAGGTATGAGGAACAAGTTCCTCCATGGAGATTATTAGCAAAGAGCAATCAGACTCACTGACTTGGGCCCAGGATTTGGGATTGTCTCCTTTTCTTTAGAATTTAGAAGAGCTGAGCAGGCTATCTGGTAAACCCTCCATTTTACACACCTTGGGTCTCTCTGAAGCTACCCTGGAATCAGCAGTGTGGGACTTATCAGTGGGGTCAGTTTACTCTTCCTCTATACCCTCCTCTATCTATCCACATGATGACTGAAAGCACAGTCTCATTCACACAGAGATGGATGGACCATGGTCCTTCCTAAGCAGCCCCTGGTCTTCCTGGGGAAGGCAACAGGGCCTTCAGTCTCCATTCAGCAAAGCTAGGAGCTCTGCAGAGTGACAGTCAGAGAGGAAACAGTAGCTGAGTCTATCTCAGGGAGGGAGGCATCTACAAGGATTTTACACTGTTTCCCAAGTACCAGCAGGGATGAGCAGCTGTGCTACCTTTGCAGTTCTAGGATGCAGAGGCCCCAAAGGTAGATACCACCATGAGCACCCCAAACCCTCAGAGTAGTCATGGAATGGTACACACTTAGGTTAGTGCCAAAGAAACTCTCTTTTTCTAGAAAGTGAAATGTTGAGTGGTTCAGGCCTTGAAGTGAGCCTGCAGTGAGCTAAGGATTTAGGGAAAAGTAGGCAGCTGTCTCATCTTCAACAGCTCCATTCATGTCACTGTTAAGTGTCTGGCTCCTAAACCGACTCCCGTTGAGGAAAAGTTCTACAGTGAAATGGCCCCTTGTTCAAGATGGCCTCCACAGCATTAGCACGTATGGACCCCATGGCCATGATCTCTCCACTGACCTGGGACTCACAGAGACTCCCTGGTGCGTGATTCATAAGAATCAGACAAAGTCATTTTGTGACCATGATGAATCAAGTATCATCAAGATCACAAAAATTTTGCCCTTAGTACAACTGGCTAGCAGGATACTGGCTGCTTCTTCAATTGTAGCTTTAACTAAAGTCAATCTATTCTTAAATTGATTACATACAGCTTGCAAGAATTAGCCACTTCCTAATAACATAGAGCTTAGAGCAGAGCTTCCTCGAATGCTTTCCAAAACCACCTAAGGCAAACTCAAATCCTAAGTAAGTCCAACTGAAGGTGTATTTGAGGGACTTTGGGGGACATGGACATCCATACTGTTCCTTGCCCCATCACCATAATCTGAGGTTCTAGTACAGATAGTCACAGAGAAGATGGAGTTCATTAGGGACTGGGTTCAAACACAGAGCAGGATTTGAGTTGCCAGGAAATTGGGACTCACATTTGTAGGCTTGTAAAAGCTCACCACAGTCCTCCGAAGTGAGGAGTGTGGGCCCCATTTTTCTAATTGAGTGAGCAGAGTTGGAGAGAGAATGATAACATGCCAAAGTCAGGCAGCAACAGCTGGGATTCTAACTCAGATATTATGGGCTGAATTTTCATATTCCTGTGTTGAACTCCTAATGCCCAAGTTGATAGAACTTGATGGTGGGTCCGTGAGGAACGTAGGGTTAAATGAGGTCCTGTGGGTAGGGCTCTTGTGGTAATTAGTGCCCTTATAAAAAAGAGGATTCCCTTAATCGAGAACTCAGAAAGAAAGCAGTCATCTGCGGGCCTGGAACTATGCCTATTGGAGCTTTGACCTTGGACCACTGAGCCTTCAAAACCTGGTAACGTGTGTGTGTGCATTGTCAAAGCCATCTGGCACACAGCAATTTGCTCTGACAGCCAGTAAAAAGACGAACACATCAGGTTTATCTAATCTCAAGGTTTGTATCACAAAAAGGATATTCTCTGATTGACTGTTCTATCTTCGCATTAAAATTTACCTACAGCACTGGGGATATTGTTATTCTTTTTAAAGACATAGGGGTGGGGAGAAGGTTGGTCCCATGAGGAGCAGTGATCCCACGAGGGACAGGTGGTCCCATGAGGGTCTGCAGTGGGTCACCCAAGGCCTCAGTGGGGTCATGGCAGGTGACTGTGGCAGGTGAGAGACACTCAGATATGCCATGCAGAGAAAGTTTGAGTATATTTATATATATATATATGTAAATATATATAAATATATATAAATATATAAATATATATAAATATATTTGAGTATATTTATATATATATTTGAGTTTATTTAGTGGGTTATGGAGGGAAAAGGGGAAGGGGGAAGGGGAGAAGGGGGAAGAAGAGAGAGAGGCAGAGAGGTGAGGGAGAGGGGAGAGAGAGGCAGCAGCCACCTCTTCAGAGCAGGGACAAAAAGAGAAAGAGAGAGTAAGCAGGCTGGAGGAAGCAGGAAATCAGCTTGCCTGGGTGGAAGGGGAGGGAGGTTGGGAGTGGGCGGGACTTGTCTCTTAAAGGAACAGGGTACCCTGGTAACAGACCAGCAGGTCAGAACAGATATGGATCAACAAATAAGAACATTTGCTGTGAGGGCATGAGAACCTGAGTTCACACCCTCAGCACCTACATAAAAAGCTGAGCTTGATCCTGAGTTGGATCCCTAGGAGCCACATGGTAGACAAAAAGAGGCAACTCTTGCAAGTTATTCTCTGATCTGTACACATGAATGTGCACACACAAACACACACACACAAATAAATAAATAAGAATACAAAAAACTGAAAAGTTGAGCTGAGCATCTCATACCTATATCCCCAGTGCTGCAAGGGTGGGAGCAGAGACTAGAGGATCCCTAGGGCCTGCTGGTCAACCTACCAGCCTTACTGAAAAGCAGTGAACTACAGGTTCAATGAGAGCCCCTGTCTCCAGGGAATAAAGTAGAGAGCTATGAAGGAAGACACTGACATCTTCCCATGGCTTCTACACATACACACAGGTACACATGCCCCCCAACATGTACAGCATACACACACACACACACACACACACACACACACACACACACACACTTTGCCTATAAAAAACATATGAAAACAAATTCTTCCTGATTATGTATCAATAATGCTTGAGCAATCATCAGGCCTCCCTTACTCTCCCACTAGCAACAGTTTGGTGCACAACCTTTCAGTTCTTTCTCTGTGCACCTACCTACACATCTGTGTGCTCTTAGAGAGTGTACTACCAAGAACACAGCCTGAGGCACCAACCTTGAGGCACAGAGTAAGCCTCACCAGGTGCTGCACCAGTCAGTGCCTCAGTCACAGACATCTGGGCTTCTAGAATCATGAAAAGTAAGTCTCTATTGTTCATATAACAAAAGAAACAGAAAGCATGCATTACTGAGGCCTGGTCAGTTGGCTCAGTGGATAAAGGCCTTTCCTGATGATCTGAGTCTAATCCCAGCAACCCACATGGTGGAAAGAGAGAACTAACTCCTACAAGTTCTCTGACCTCCGTGTGTGTGCCATGACACAGACAGGTACACACTAAATAAATAAACAAATAAATAAAATGAAACAAAAATTTAAATAAAATATATATTACTATTTTGGGGTGTGGTTTTACTTTTACATAAATGACTTTTTATGTGTCTCATTACATTTTTTTCCTTTTACTCAGTAATCAATAGAAGCCCCACCAGTACAGGAATTTGTTCTTGGTTTTCTATTACTTTTTGGATTTGTTTTTTTGAGATGGGGTCTCACTGCAATTCACTGTGTAAAACAGGCCAGTCGAGACCTAACAGAGATCTGCCTACCTCTGCCTCCCAAGTGCTGGGATTAAAGATGTACACCACCACACCTGACTTTATTTTCTTTTTAAATATGTGTTGGGCGTAGGTGGGTTTGTGCATATTAATGCAGGTATCCACTGAGGCCAGAAGAGAATGTCAGATTCCCTGGAGCAGGAATTATAGGAAGTTGTGGGTGACCTAACGTGAGTGTTGGGAACAAAATACAGGTCCGCTGCGAGACCAGTATATGCTCAAACCTATGAGCCATCTCTCCAGCCCTTACATTCTTAACACACATTGAATTATTTGACCCTCACACTTATTTTAATGTAGTGAACACTGTAGTTAAGTTTATCTGATGGAGAAAGAAAATGGGACAAAGAGATTGAGACATTTATCCAAGGACACAGTCATTCTGGGAAGGCCTAGGATGTAAATCCAGATTGTGCAGCCCATTTTCCCATAGTCCTCTACACTGATTCTGTGGACAGGAGAGAAAGAATAGCAATTCACCTCTAGGAGTTGCTGTAAGCAGTGGAGAAAACTCTCAGCAATGCCTCTGAAGGCATTTAGAGAGAGACTAGCCTGGCCTCCATCAGCAACAACTACAGCCTTATTCAGGAGATCCAGCTTTAGAGGCAGGGATCACCATTCTCTCAACTTCACTGATCTTCAGGTTCAAAATCCAAATGCCTTGTGCCCACATCCTGACCAATTACTAAATTGTTCCTTGATCTCATGGGCTTCCTGCCCTGGTTACCCTTCTTCTCAGGAAGTACTTCCAGAACCCACACTTAGAACCCCAGCAGAGACAGGAGGCAGAGACAGGCAGATCCTTGGGACTTGTTGGCCATTCAGCCTAGCCTAATCTGGGAACTGTGGACTAGTAGGATATCCTGTTTCAGAAAACAAGATGGGAGTCAGGTGATGGTGGTACGTGTCTTTAATCCCAGCACTTGGAGGCAGAAGAAAGCAGATCTCTCTCTCTCTCTCTCTCTCTCTCTCTCTCTCTCTCTCTCTCTCTCTTCTCTCTCTCTCTCTCTCTCTCTCTCTCACACACACACACACTGAGAGGGTGGCGGTAGGAAGGATCCTGAGGATAATGACAACAGCATTTATAAAAACTATGACTTCCTCAGAGGCCCTCTCCTCCTGATCTTTCTGCCCTGGGTTCAAATTTGATTGCTTCTCAGCTCTTTCTTCCCAAAGTTCATATTTGCCCTGAGGATAAACAAGGGCATGGCATTTCAAGGGCACTTGTGGACAAGTGATAAAATTAAATTAAATTAAAAATGGAGGCATTTGTTCCTGCATCAATACCTGCTTGTTCCACCCATTTTCGCAAACTCTTGCAGATGCTGCATGTGCAGGATTCCCAGCTATAACTGTTCCAAAGTGTGATGCAACAGTGTGATATTAGTTTATGTCAACCTGACACAGCCAGAGAGAGTTTGTAAGAGGGAACCACAACTGAGAAAATGCCCCAATCCAATTGGCCTGTACACAAGTCTGTAAGGCATTTTTTTTGATTGATGGTTGATATGGGTGGGTCCAGCTCACTATGGGCAGTGCCACTCCTGTGCAGGTGGTCCTGGGTGGTTTAAGAAATCAGGCTGAGCAAGTGGTGTGTTGACAGAGGTTTTTGTCCCACCTAGTCCTGTAGCCATTCAGTCCCAAAGGAAACACACAGAGGCCTACACTAATTATAAACTGATTGGCTTATTAGCTCAGGCTTCTTATTAATTCTTATAACTTTCTTTAACCCATAATTCTTGTCTGTGTTAGCCACGTGGCTTGGTACCTTTTATCAGCAAGGCATTCTCATCTTGCTTCCTCTGTGTCTGGGTGTGACTGCAGACTGAGACTTTCCTCTTCCCAGAATTCTCCTATTCTGGTCACCCCACCTATACTTCCTGCCTGATTGCCCTACTTATACTTCCTGCCTGGCTACTGGCCAATCAGGGTTTTATTAAACCAATACAAGTGACAAATCTTTACAGGGTAGAAAACCATGGGAGCAAGGCAGTATGTAGTGTTCCTCCATGGCCTCTGCTACAGTTCCTGCCTCCAGGTTCCTGTCCTGCTTAAGTTCCTGCTCTGACTTCCCTCCATGATAAGTCTGTTACCTTGAAGTGTAAGACTGAAGAAGCCCCTTCTGCCCGTGTTTCTTTTGGTCATGGTGTTTATCACAACAGAAGCCCCACTGTAGATGGATAGTGAAAGCCTCATACTATACAAGCTGCTGTCAGAGCAGCCCAGAGACTGTCCTGTGTGTGTCTCCCCTCATGCTTGGACACAGAAGGTTTAACATAGCTTTCATTCAGATGCTGTCCCTGCCTCTTCATGAATTCTATCTCAGATTGAGCAAAAGAACTCAAGGAGGGGCCGGGTGGTGGTGGCGCACGCCTTTAATCCCAGCACTTGGGAGGCAGAGGCAGGAGGATCTCTGTGAGTTTGAGACCAGCCTGGTCTACAAGAGCTAGTTCCAGGACAGGCTCCAAAGCCACAGAGAAACCCTGTCTCGAAAAACCAAAAAAAAACCTCAAGGAGGAGACAGGTTGATTAGTAACAGAGCTATTGTGAAACAATGGAGCTCATGACTTTTTTTTATGATTCTAGAGTCAGTGGGCAGGGATCAGCTGGGATGGCTCATCTCTGCTCTGTAATTTGGGCTGAAAAATCCAAAACATTGTTTTCTCTTGCTTAGCCATTAAGTAGAGAGGCTAGAACCCTCTCTCTCTGAGCCTCTCTCTCTCTCTCCACCATCATCCTCTTCACCTGATATCTCCAGTAGCATAACACAGACTTCCTCACACAGTGATTCCAAACCCTAAGACAACAAGAGTGGACCCTATAGGGCTTGTCACATAACCCCATTCTGACTGCCAGTCACAGCCAGTTCAGGTACACTGTGGGAATGGAAACTGAGAAAGATGTGTGTGACTATGTAAGCCATCAAGCTCATCCACCCATGAGCTTGTCTCATCAATATCTTTCCTGATAGATTCCTTTGAGATAATGACAGTGATGGCATCAATTAGAGTTTCCCCTGTCCCAAGGCTCTGGAGAGAATTCCTGGGTATGGAGGGTGCCCTTCCTCACGAGCTAAAGGTCTCCTCTGGTGCCTGGTTCTCCACATTCACCTGGGAGGCCCCTTTCCACAGGTCCTTCAGGCCACCTCATGCATTGCCACCTCCTCCCCTCTGAGAGCAGTACCCAAGTGTGTATATCTATTATGAGAAGGGGGGAACAACCAAGCAGTATGTCACAGGAGTGATAATTACATTCCAAACTCCCATCATGCCGTCTGATGCTGACCTCTCACCCTTCCTCTCTTTTAATCACCCCCTGGCATCACTCACTCTGACAGAGCAGCAGCACAGGCCCTGTGACCTGTCAGCCTGGGGACATGACTTATAGGCCCTTGCAGGTGGACAAAGGGAAGGGAGATAGGCTACATAAATCTCCTGGGTGAATAAAAGAGAGTAATGGAGTATGCTCTCCAGGCCTCCTCAGGCAGATTTCGGTGGTCTTGTTATTTGGCACAGAGTTATGGTGATGAGGAAGTGGCCCCAGCTGATATGTGGGTCCCAATCAACCTTGCCAAAGCTGGCAGTCTCCACACAAGGCCCAATGTCACATCCACCCTGTGTCCCTAGGGAGGACAGAAGGGGGACAGCAACAGGATATAGATGCTGGCTTATATATTACCAGGAAGAGGAAGGCCCGACTCTTCCTGCAAAATGAAGAGACCCTGGCTGAGTCCCTCCTGGCTGGGGCTTGGGCTTCAAGCAGGCGCATCACTGGAATTTACAGGCTCTCCAGAGAGAACTTGATGTAGCGCTTCCTACACAGTAACAAGCCACCTGGACAGAGGACACTGCTGGGGATGATGTCATCGGTGTGTGTGGCACATATCCAATCCTTTTCTAAGTCTCTCCTATTAGATAAAGCTCTGGCCCCTCCAGAGCATCTGAGAAGGGATGGACTCTGTGACCTGGGAAGCCATGTCCCCTCAGTTGTTGATTCAGAAATGCATCCACTTCTAAGACACCAGCTGGCTTCCAAGCCCTTATTATCTATTCCCTAAGTGTCGCGCAGTGGTGACTAATGGGGACTCATAACTCATGACATCATATTTGCTGTTCTGCATCTTTTATTTGGTCGCATTAAGTTCATCGGATTCAGATTTTCAAGTCTTTAGACAGGGTAGGTTTTCTGTAATCCACATCCCATGGTTGTACTCCATCTTAGCCCCTCCTGGATCTGTCATTTATATCCTCTCCCTTCTCCACAGGGAGCATGACTCCTGAAGAAGGTCCTGAAAGCCAGGCCTGGCTTTGGGGAGGTCCCACTAAGACCCTTCACATTTTTGCAGCCACATCTCTACCTTACTTCCAGCCTACTCAGTCTGTCTGGATGGAGTACCTTGCCCTTCATAACTTCAGCAGACAGTGGAAGACAGGAGCCTGAGAATTAACTGGCTTGCTCCGGTCCACACAGCAGCTGCTGCTGCTGAGAGAGCACACACACAGACATACACAGTAAAAATGAGAACAAGAACAGCTCAGCTGTTCTGTTGAATCTTTGCCTCAACCGCATGCAATTATTAATTTCAGGTGGAAAGATTATGTATCAGAGTGTCTGGAAACTTGGGTGCCTGGCTTCAAAGGCAGTTCTGTTCAATTTGAGCTCTGTTGCTTCAGAGGCCTCATCCCAGTTCATTGCAATGTTGTAACACATGAGAGCATTCTACATGTGGTCAAAATGACAGGTGTGGACTGGGGCTATGGCTCAGTTGGAAGGGTAGTTGCCTTGGAAACCTGAGGGCCTGGGTTCAATCCCCAACACCGAAAAAAAACAAAACCAAAAGTTTCTTTCATAAACCCGGTATGATGACACACACCAGGGATGATAACACTCAGGAAGTAGAGATGGGAAGATTAAGAATTCAAAGTCATCCTTAGCTACATAGAGTGTTTGAAAATAGTTTACACTCTATGTCACGTGTTTCCTATGAGAGCAATGTCTTATGGTCATCCACAAGACACTTCATGCAGGATTATGGTGATCTAATGATGAGCTCTCCTTAGTGAGAAGAAGAGCCACTGTCTTGTAAGATTGTCAGGATGATTAAAGTTCACATTGATAAAGTCCTTAGAACAGGGCTTGGCATGGGACTGATAAGAAAGGATTTGCTCAACAAGCTAGGACTCATAGATCAAGAGATGGGAACTTAAAACCTGGTATTATTCACCAACATTCTTCTATCTGGCTCCCAATTCACCGCAAGAGGCTTGATTAAGGAACAGGAATGTAAGAATTCTGGGTTCCAGGCCTCCTCCTCATGGGTCAGGAAAGGCAGGATTGACTAGTATGAACAGTGCAGGACCCCAGCCCTGCCTGTCTTTCTGTGGGCTGCAAAGACACACACTGGATAAGCTAGTGCCAGTCTCATTGATCATTAATGTGTGACATTGTCTATTGAAAAAGCAAGCATTTGTCCCTCTGTTTAGCGACAAAGTGGCAACTTAATAAGAAGGGCAAATTCTCCTTGAGGCCCAGATCAGCAGTCCTCAAAGTCAAGGTCTATCTCTGGGTTACTTGTCCAGCCAAGACTTGGCTTCTAGCAGATGGGAACATCTGTGGAGTGGGATGTAGCTCTGCTGGTAGAGTACCTGTTTAGCATGTGTGAAACACTGGGTTGGAAACCCAGCACCAAATAAGTCACAGTTACTCTCAGCCTTAGTCAGAGAGGCTTCCACTTGCAGTAAATGGTGGTCAATGCAAACTCCCGGCTGTTCAAGAAACTAAGCATAAATGACAGAAGAGGGCTCAACTCTAATCAAGTCTCTACTCTCTTTGAGGCTCAGGGAGCATGGCAGAGAAGGGGACAGAAAGAATGTAAGAACTAAAAGGTAGAGAGAAGGGCAGGGAAGTCTCACCCTCCAGATACAACATAGTCGGTGTGACCACCAGCTCACAGCAGCTGCAATGACTTTCCAGTAAGAACAAGAGCAAGCAGGCAAAGAGAGCAAGTGTTCTTCTTCACGTCCTATATATAGGCTGCCGACAGATGCTGTGGCCTAGATTAAAGGGGTTTTCCCATCTCAAATGATTCAGATTAAAGGTATAGTTTCCCATGTCAAGTGATCTGGATTAAAAGTGGGTCTTTCCACTTCAAATTATTTAATTAAGAAAAAATCCCTTGCAGCTGTAACCAACTGCTTGGGCTTTAGCTAATTTCGGATGTAGTCAAGTTAATACCCAAGAGCCACGCCACCATCACATCTCCTTATATCATCCTTAATTTCCAAATAAAAACAATAATAAGGTCATAATTATATCTAACATGCTATAACTTTCCATCCTTCATACAACTGTAAACACATTATAAATTTTAGAATAGGTGGCAATGTTCCTTGAGGGACATCCCTTTAGTAGCTCACACTTAAATACCACTGACATTCTCTTAACTGATGTTCACTACATGATAAATCAAGGAAAGTTAACAAAGAATATCTGTACAAACATTCTTAACAAAATACAACAGAAACACTCATCTCCATTATAATCCTGTCACTGGTCACATGGTCACATGGCCTTAGCTTGGATTGATAACCACCTTCCTCTACTACCCAGTCTGTAGTTCCTTCAGCCTCAGCAAGAACCTCCCTCAGCTGTCTTGGCTCTTTTCCTGGACTCATATCTTCATCCCCGAAAGCTTTGTGCTCTTTGTCATCCTACCTGGATTAAGTCGTTGTAGTTTTCCATTGACTTTAATCACAGAGCATGGTAGCACCAAGAGATGCCCTAAAGGATCTTCAGCACTCCAGACATAATCTGTTTTACTT
>JAQHUG010000081.1:5228557-5277570 GCA_028555095.1 Dicrostonyx torquatus
ATGTATGCTTGCATGCCAGAAGAGGGCAGCAGATCTCATTATAGATGACTGTGAGCCACCATGTGGTTGCTGGGAATTGAACTCAGGACCTCTGGAAGAGCAGTCAGTGCTCTTAACTGCTGAGCCATCTCTCCAGCCCCCGACACACCTGGCTTTTTTATGTGAGTTCTAGAGACTGGATACAGGTCCTCACGCTTGGACAGAGGGTACTTCACCGACTGTGTTATCTCCCTCAGAATGGCCAATTGGGTGTTCAGAAGAGCACACTTTTGGTGTGTAGGAACAGCTCCATAAAAACCAACAGCAGATGCTTCTTTAGACTTGGGGCACCATGAAAAAATTCTAAGACTCTGCGAAGTCAGAAGCCTGGGCACCTCTGTTCCTTAGGGAGCTTCTTGTTATTGTATGGAGTCCTTGTCCCTACCCAATGTCTAGACAGACAGAAGGAAGGACAAGGAGTGAGGTGTCTGCTTCATCTGCTCCACGACTGACTTCGCCTCTATGGATGCCTTCTGGGGCAGGCTCTGTTCTTAGTGACGCATGTGGAGAGTGACCTAGAGTAGAGAGACTTTTTCCTTGGAGCCTCCATCATTGGACAGAGAGGGCTGTGGACCTTCACCTAAGGATGCCTGGGAGTGTGTCAGGGTAGGCTAGGGTGGATATGAGGCCACTTAAGAAGCTGTAGGATTCTGAGGAACAATCCGGCAGCTCCTGGGGTGGGGTATTTCCGGGGTAGCTGAGTGTGGCCTCCCCTGGTGAGCCCAGGAAGCATCAGGCAGGTGGGCCACAGGGTTACCCCTACCTAACCCTAGAGAAGCAAGCTCTAACCCAGAGGCCTCTTTCACACCCTGGAGCACTGGGTGGATTCTAATCGCCCTCCAGCATCTGTTGTCTCCTGGCCCCCAACCTTGCAAGCAGGTCCAGGCTCCAAAAATTCTGCTCCTGCTTAGAAAGAGGTTGTCACATAGTCCCAGGGTAAGAGAGGGAAGAGGGGGACACTTCCTCTTGAGTCTCACCAGCTGGGCCTGTGCTCCTGAAAAGCTGCAGTACGCAGCCCCCCTGCCCTCCCCCCCATCTGCCAGTTAACGATGATGGAAGTTGCTGTCAGTGCGTGGCGACAGTAATAAACACTCTTCTTAATAACACAGGGTGTACCTCTTATTAAAATGAATGGACTCCCATGGCGCAGCCTGGGGCCCCACGGCTGGCAGTCAGCCGGGGACAGCAGCCTCAACTGGAGCAGTTTATCTGCTGTAATTACTGGCAGGACAACGCAGGGGGCTTCCAGGGCAGGCTGGGACTAGGGCCAGGCTCCACCAAGCTCAGCCACAGCCACACACTTAGAGATACAGCTTCCCCCAGAGAGATGCCCAATCATCCAGACCTTAAACCCAAGAGTACACTGTCCTACATCCCAGGATTTCAAGCTCTTCTGACCAGGGGCACACATCTACCCCTGGACACTCTCAGATGGACTCATGCATGCTTCATGTATAAAAGCAGCAAAAGAAATATGGCCTGCAGAGACGGGAGACACCACAGTGACATAGATAAAATAGGTTATATGCAGAAACAGGGGCAGGTGTGGCTGGGGGCAAAGGCTGAGAGCCCAAAAAGTACACTCAGTCGCCTGCCGAGCACAGGAGCAGGTGTTGATGTCCTTGAGACCAGGAAGTCATGATTCCTAGAGATCTCATGGGCTTGTGACCTCATAAAATGGTGGGCAGTGAAGTGACCCTATGCTATGCTCTGGTGGCACCACGGCATTTAACAAAATTATAATTTTTCATAACAGTTACTTTGTCTGCTGAAGGACTATTTGAAGCAACGAGTAGGTGAACTGGTGGATTAATAAAAGGAACATGCTAAAACCATCAGTCTCTATAAGGAGTCACACTCATACATGGTCACATGTATGTGCAAACACATGCATGTGTGTGTATATACACACATGCACATATATGTTCCAGCATGCATAGTGTAGTCATGCAGATATTTGAAGCCAGGTATGTCACACACACACACGTTCCAGCATGCACAATGTAGTCATGCAGAGATTTGAAGGCAGGTATGCCTGCCTTCATCACATGTGACAAATACCTTTCCTGCCTGTCTTGGTCACAATGCTGAAACAAACATGCCATCCTCATCTCATGCAGGGGACCCAAGACTGATCATCACAGACATAGCATCTAAAGTAATGTTTCCCCTTAAAAAGCAAGGGAGTCTCCAACATGATGATGCAGGCTAGTCATCCCAACACCGTGCAAGCAGCGACTTTTAACCTTCCTAACACTGAGACCCTTTAGCACTATTCCTCATGTTGCGGGGACTGTAACAATAACATTATTTCATTGCTACTTCAGAACTATACTTTTGCTATTGTTATGAATTGTAAGTAAATATCTGATATTTGACCCACAGGTTGAGAACCACTCTTCTGAAGCCCGAGGCAGGAGGATCATGAGGACAACACGGGCTAGTGAGACTCTGTCTCAATAAAAAATTAATGAGGTAATTAATAAAAGTGAGGGAAGGTTGTTTTGTGAGGCCCTAAAAGGAACTGAGACAAAGAAACATAGAGGTCCCCAGTAGTCCTTCCTTCCTGCTTCATTCAGGCCTCCAGCAGCTCAGCCAACCCTTGGTGACACTGAGGCCTCTACTCTCTGCCTTCCACTGAGCCCAAGACAGGTTTCCACACACTGTGGCGTCTCTTTGTTTATAGCATCCCACACCCTTCCTAGCCCCTCCATGGATGCTCTTTCGTGAGATAGTGGCTTCCAACTCTATCCATGGAGTCCCTGAGAGCAAGGGCTACCATTGAAGATGACTAGCAGACAAGCTGGCCATGGAACCAGTCCTAGGGGTGAAATTTAGAGGGAGCCCTACTTGGATTCATTGACTTTGACTGCCTTGCATGAGGGCAGTTTTGAAGGCCAGTGTGGGCTGTAGTCAGGAGTCTCGTCTATGCAATACTGAGAAGGAGGGTAATGATAACAACCAAGCTACTGTCCAAGCACCCACTGGGAGCCAGGCACCTGCTATCATCTGGATCTTTGCTACCAAACTTGTCATCTGCTGTGAAACAACCTTTTCATACACTGTGAATATATATTTCTCTCATTGGTTAATAAAGAGCTAACTGGCCAATAGCTAGGCAGGAAAAACTAGGTGGGACTTGCGTACAAAACGAGAGTGCAGGGTAGAAGAGGGTAGAGTCACCAGGAGACGTGAGAGAAGCAAGACGAACACCCCATGCTGAAAAAAGGTGCTGCCATGTGATAGAGCGTAGATAAGAAATATGGGTTAATTTAAATTGTAAGAGCTAGTTAGTAACAAGCCTAAGCTATCGGTCAAGTATTTCTAAGTAATATTAAGCCTCCATGTGGTTATTTGGGAGCCAGCAGTAAACTCTGCTTACAGTTGCCCCTAGACCCATGGCATCAGAATCATTGTGAGTTTGTTAGAAATGTAGGACCTCAGACTCACCCAAGGCCACCTGAGTCTGAGTCTGCACATTGCTCCACTGCTGGGAGACTGACAGGTGCTGGAAGGGTCACTCACTAGCCAACTCCTCTATCTGTCTCTAGCATAACATCCCAGGAAGCAGAGGATGTTTTCGTTTTCCCTTCAGTTCTTACAGGTTAGGGGACATGGAGTCAGTTACAGTCACACAGGTGGGTAGTGTTTCAGCTCCTGAACAGCTTCACTTCAAAACCCAAAAGGAGGTGATGGGGTGGGGTATGAGCAGCTTCTCTTTAAGCTTTGATTCTGGTTCTCCGACCCCCTCCTCCCTCAGGCTGCCCCAGAAGGACATCTAAAGCTCCCTGAGTGTTAGGAGTCCTTTCCACCTAGCTCCTTGGGGGCAGTGGAGTGTATGTGTCTGTACAGGATAGTCCCAGTGGGGCACCGAGAGGATGGCCGCCCATAGTGTCATGAGGTCAGTGGAGGGTATGTGTCTGTACAGGATAGTCCCAGTGGGGCACTGAGAGGATGGCCGCCCACAGTGTCCATGAGGAGCCTGTCTTGTTGCACTCTGAGGTTCCCACCTGGCCCCCTGACATGGCTCTAGGGAACTGAGGGGCAGCTGAGAGCCTGCAGGGCCAGGCTGGCTCTCCATCCGCCCTGGGACAGGGAAGTCACCAGCCCCGCCTTCAAGAAGCCTCTGAATTGGGCTGCTCTCTGCCTGTGGTGCTGGCCCACCACGTGTCTCATTCTGAATCCCTCGGCCTTCCCCATTAACTGAGATTGCAGGTTCAGAGCACAAACATCGCCGCCTGTCACAGCCACGGCGTGTCAGCCATCAGTGGAGAATGGTCTCGTCTCCTTCAATCCATCATGCAGGGTTTCTAAGATTCTCGTTCCATGGTGGGCCCTTCCCCCACCCAGGCTCCTGGGATTTGCAGCTTCTCTAGGTAGCAGCAGTGGATGGGGGGTGGGGAGCAGAAGGAAGGAAGGAAGGACAGGTAGCTGAAGGGAAAGGTAGCGAAGGTAGCGAGCTGTGGCTGTAAACTTGGCCTCTGACAGCTGGGAGGTTAAGCCCAGCAGCATCCTCAGAGCCCAGGCTGGACCATGGAGTATGTCTGCTGTGATATTCCAGAGGGATGTGGACTAAGGCCTCTCCCACTACCTTCATGGCTGAGATTTATGCTAGAGTTACTCATGCAGCTCTTGAGTCCACCCCTGACCACTCTGACCCAGTACTTCTGCAGTAGGGCCTGGGAATCTGCATATTTATCAAGAATGCTCCATGGGATTTTAAGGCCATTGGTCCTGAAACCCCAAAATTGAGAAACTCTGTAAATGCTGCTGTATCAGTTAGGTGAGGCTAGGCTGTGCCACTATAACAAATGACCCCCAAACCTCATGGTTTGAAACAATGACAGCCTAGTGGGAAGCCTTTAGAGTTCTGGGCACATGTCCTTTAGGGGGATTAGGAGAACCACCCTCTTTCATTCTTTGGTTGTTAGTGAGCATATTGTCACAGGTGCCTGCCAGGACATGTTGTACACTACCACAGGGCTCAGAGTCACAGGGTCCACCGACTGTGGACTAGAACCTATGAAACCATGACCAAGCAACCCTATTGGTAAGTTGACTGCCTCGGGTATCCGTTACAGCTGACATAATAGCTAAGAGAGGAGCTGGGTGTGATGGATAGCCTCAAAGCCTGCCAGGGTACCAAGCCAAAGGTAGGATGGGGAAACCAGAGCCCCCTGCAGGCCATCCAGAAAACAGCAATGCTCCCTAGGAAGCTGAGGCCTCCACCGCCACAGCTTATTGGCAGTCTCCTGGGTTAATTCATATGCACGCTTATTATTGATTCTTGCTCCAGCCAAATTATTTATAATTGACTTAGTTTTCAGAGAAGCTAAGAGAGTAGCCTAAAATCACACAGTTGCTTACAGAGAAGGACTGAGTTTAGCACCTAGGTGCTCAGGTGCTTCCTTTCAGGCCAAGGCAGGCTAGGGGAGCCCAGTGAACTTTGGGAATGACAGTAGGGAACGAGGTGAGGCTTCCGGCAAGGCTGGGGGATGGTGGAGTCAAGAACCACGTGAACTAGGGGGTGATTATAATTGTGGAAGTCCTGAGGGGGTAATCAGGGTAAGGAGGTAAAGGGGGGGTCAGGTGGGTGCTGGCAGGTGACTAGTTAGACTGGGAAGTCAGAGACTAGCCTCCCCCACCCCCAAGAGGTGACTTAGAGGTAAGGTCCTGTGGCAAGAAAGCCAGGAAGCTACAGGAGGTGGTCAGTGGGGTGGGGATGGAGAGTTTTGGATGAAGCCATCCCTAAGAGGGAAGTGAGCAGTCTCTGCTCTAACATGGGTCACCCCGAGTCAGGCTGGGGATCAAGGGAGTCGAAACTGGGGTCTCAACCCGACGGTGGTGGCGCACGCCTTTAATCCCAGCACTCGGGAGGCAGAGGCAGATCTTTGTGAGTTCAAGACCAGCCTGGTCTACAAGCGCTAGTTCCAGCGCAGGCTCCAAAGCCACAGAGAAACCCTGTCTTGAAAAACCAAAAAAAAAAAAAGAAAGAAAGAAAAAAGAAAAAAACTGGGGTCTCCTCTTGCCTTAAAACCCAACTCCCTTCCTACTGGCTAGGGTGATGCTGGACGTGTGTTGTAGAACTCCAAGGCTGACCAATGCCACCTGCACGTAGGCAAGCTCAGACCTTCCACTGGGCTGAGAGTCTTAGAGACACTGAGACAGGGCAGGCTGTCACCCGGCACCATGGAAGGAGGTAGCCAGACTTATTTCTCTCTTCCTGAGGAAGAGTGGCCTCTACTGATGGACTCACAGAGAGAGCTGACTCAGAAACCCAAAGTGGGTGAGGTGGGACATGGCCTTGTGGGAGCAAGGGAATATGGGTGAGGGGCAGTGAGGTGACCTATGGACCCAGAGCAGGGCTGGAGGACAGCCTGGAGGCTGGAAGGAGCACTCATCTGGGGTCAGGTCAGGCTTTGCTTGGAGGTGTCTGGGTGAGCAGGACACTGAAATTATCTGAGGCTCAGATTCCCCTTCTGAATGCCCTTGGCGTCTCCCCAGACTCCATGTGTGAGTTGAGAAGGAGGCACAAACAATGCTAGAGAAGGTTGTAGCCAAGATTTGAGCAAAAGGATGGGTCCTGTCTAAAGCCCCCCATCCTTTGTAAAAGGTCCTTCTCTGAGGACCAGCACTTCCTAGGAAACTAGGAGCTCCCAGGCAGTCTGCCTCAGCGGACTGATTGGAAGCTCCTGTCTAGAAGGCAGACCATCCAGGGTACGTGGGCAGGATGCCTGCATGTTCAGGGGTTGCCTGGTACATGCACAGCCTCCTGCCTTTTGCTTCTGTGGAGTCCACAGCTCTGGTAATAAGGGGGAACAGGGATGACCTCAGATTCTCCCACAGGCTCCAGAATCATGCTCCCTGGTGCCACAGCCTCCACAACAGAACTTTACAGTTGAAGTGAAGATGATGAGCCTAATGAGGGGGTCAGCACCTAACGCAGCCCTTCTCTACAATGCCCAGCTTCAAACGGGATGCCTCTAATGATTGACAGGATCATCACATCTACTCCCCCATAAACTGGGGCAAATGCTATTCACAGAAATCTCTTTCCTTCTCCTCCCCTCTGCTTCTAGACCATCCTCTGAAGTCACTTTCCTCGGGTGGTGGGCAGATCAAAGCCAGGGCCTATATCTGAGCCACTGAACAAAATAGGAAGTGGGTGGGTGTTTTGCAACACCATGTTTACGTGGCTTATTTATTTATTTAATCTATAACTATCTGTAGTCTGTCTCTTTAAAGACTTTACCTTTTTTTAAGGCATTGTTTATTTTATTATTCTCTCTCTATTTTTTTTTATTCTCTCTCCCAAGCCTACGTACATTTATTCAACAGTATGAGCCATTTCGAGGTCTTTTATGTCTGAATCCATCTTATTGTGAATCTGTAATTCTTTTTTTTTAAATATTTACTTATTTATTTATCTATTTATTTTGTATACAGTATTATATCTGTGGTATACCTGCAGGTCAGAAGAGAGCACCAGACCTCATTACAGATGGTTGTGAGCCACCATGTAGTTGCTGGGAATTGAACTCAGGACCTTTGGAAGAACAGGCAATGCTCTTAATCGCAAGGCCGTCTCTCCAGCCCTGAATCTGTAATTCTTTAATGTACAGGAACAGTTTTGCTTTGTGCTTTTAAAATGCTAAGCTCTTAAGAATCTAAGCTGTGACAATCTCAGGTCAAATACAGGTACTGCCTGCTTGCTCCCCCCAGTCCAACATGGCGGAACCACTTGTGCCTCTGAGCCATTTGTACCTCTGAGCTGCAGCGCATAATGTCCCCCTTCCAGGCAGGAGCCAAGCACAGCAGTCCAACCCGGAGAATGAGCTTTTTATCTGAGTTACAGTTGAATCTGCTACGGAGAGCATTGTGCAGCCTGGCAACACCTCCGTGTATGGCTGCAGAAATCCACCATGCTCTCCCGCCTGACTAAGCCTGATCCTGCCACCTGCCCAGGCAGGAAGAGCTAAGCCACTGGCATGGTCTCAGCTACTTTCTTCTCGATCCTGAGTGGGCACACAAACATCCAGTCCCAGAAAAGCCATTGAAATGCTTTATAGCTGGAGTTCGAGCTGGCAGCACAGCCCAGGAAGCCCTGTTTTAAAACCACCTCAGTGTTGCTTTGCTGAGTCAGGAAATCTCTGTGTGGCATGCCATCCACAAACAGGAAAAAACTGTGTTAAATTCTCTCTCCTTTTTAAGCCCTCTCAGGTTTTTAAGTGGATTTAGTCAGCCACATGGGCGTAAAACTGTTGTAATAGGGGGCAGGCTGCTGTGTCCTGCCACAACCCAACTCCCAGCCCCCAGCCGCCGGCCTGCTCAGCTGCCAGTTGCTTGTACCCAAAATGATCACACAAAAATTGTATTAATTAAATTACTGCCTGGCCCATTATCACTAGCCTCTTCTTGGCTAACCCTCACCTCTTAAACTAACCCATTCCTAATAGTCTGTGTGTCACCACAAGGTGGTGACTTATCAGAAGATTCTAACCTGCATCCATCCCGGGCCAGAGCATCATGGCATCTGGCACACTTCCTTTCTTCCCCAGCCTTCTGTTCTGTCTACTCCACCCACCTAAGGGCTGTGTCCTATCCTACAGGCCAGGCTTTCTCTTTATTAACCAATGAAAGTGACACAAAATACAGAAGATTCCTCCTGCATCACTTAATCGCTGAGCTATCTCTCCAGCCTCTTGTATGGCCATTTTGTGCTAGACTGGCGACACCTTACTCAATGCTCATAACAACCCCCCTTTGGAGCATAGGTTTCATTTATAGCAAGAGATGTGGAAAAGTTGTTCAAGGTCACCTGACAGAACAACTGAGATTCAAACCCAGAGTTGAGGCTGTCACTCCAGAATGGATGTCATCTGAAAGTCCAAGATGGGTGAGATCATTTAGGCCTAGAGAGAGGCTAGGGCTGAGGCCCAAACTCAGTAGCCCCACTTCCGAAAGGGAAGCAGAGAACAGAGACAGGGCAGCCTAGAGGTGAGGCAGGCCCAGAGGTGTTGCCATGGAAACCAGAAGGGAGGCTGCTCCAAGAAGAAGGGTAGCTCTCTGGTCATCTAGATGGAATTCTGGGGAGAAGCCAAGGAAGGAGAGATCATGAAAGGGACCACTAGGCTTGGCACAAGGGTGGGAGGGCCACTGATAACCTAGAAGGGGGCATTTTCAGTGAACGGAGGGACAGACATCCTGTGGTGTTTTGAAAGAAAATGGTCCCCAAAGGGAGTGGCACTATTAGTTGTGGCCTTATTGGAGCAGGAGTGGTCTCATTGGAGGAAATCTGTCACTGTGGAGGCGGAGGTCTCATATATGCTCAAGCCATGCCCAGTGAGGCAGTCTACTTCCTGTTACCTGTCTATCAACATGTAGCAACTTCTTCTCCAGCACTGTGTCAACCTGCACGCTACCATGATGATAATGGGCTAAACCTCTGAAACTGTAAGCCACCACTTCAGCGAAATGTTTTCCTTTCTAAGAGTTGCTGTGGTAATGTGGTGTCTCTTCACAGCAATAGAAACCCTCAGACACACCCCATGGGGGTATAGTGTGAGGGGCAGACCAATGCAGCTGGCAAACCTCACTGGCTCTGAATGTCAGAACACAGCACCAGACTTAGAGTCCATTCACAAGATGCCCTGTAACCTCAAACAAGGCAGCTAACTTGTCCAAGCCTTGGTTTCCTCATCTGCAGAGTAGAAATGACCCTACTGTTTCCTGCTACAAGAGCAAGGAACTGAGAAGCGGAAGGCTCGAGAACCACAGTGTGCTCTGAAGATAGACCATACTTTCAGTGGTGTGATGGCATCCCCTGGGTGCCAGTCAGGACTCGCCATCTCCCTCTTTGTCTGCTTTAACCATCTGTCTCTCTAAGCTGAAATCTGTTCCTCTGACCCCTAGCAGACTCGAGCCCTCCCTCCCTCTCAGTCCTACCACAGCCTTTCCTTCCAACACCATCTTGGCTGGGAGGGGGGGAAGGCTCGGTTGAATATGCAAATATTTCCCTAACCAGCTGGTGTCTGCCTCTCTGAAATACATGTTCCAAGCCTCTCGGCCTCACCAGGAACGACACCAGCGCCCGGTGCTCCAAGGCTCGCAGTGGATAGATTACAGAGCAAGGAGCGGCGCAGTTAGCAGATGGGGAAGGGCTGTGAAATAGAGAGGAAGCAGGGGTAGGAGAGAAGCAGGTGACCACAGGAGCAGGGTGGGCAGAGATGAAGGGTTAAGAATGTCGGGTGTGTGCCCACACACTGTCTGCAAAATCATTGGTCCAGGCTGATCTGTCTTTGGGGATTTTGGGTAAAATGTTGGACTCCTCGTGTCCCTGCCACCTTATACTGGGTTTGCAAAACGAACCTTACATACATTAATCTTTCTCTTTTCTATCACTGTCACTGTTTCTCTATCTCTCTGTTATTCTATCTGGCAAGATACCTAAGGACCCGAAACACACACACATGAAAGAGAGACAAGAATATATGAAAGACTCTCACACATTCATATGTGTGTGTGTGTGTGTGTGTACAAAGGACTCATACATTCACCCTCTATCTGAAGAAATCGTGGCTTTTTTTCCCCTCTAAATTAAAGCAAAATCCCTGGTCAGCTCTCCCGACAGGGTATCTGCTGTCCTGTGTATTGCAGGACTGTCCCTAAACAGACTTCAGGGCTGTCCTGCAAGCCTAATATCCATAGAAATGACTGTCACACAGTTCATCCTTTGCAGCTTTTTTCTTTTGTTTGTTTGTTTGTTTTGACTCTGGGTTATTTTTGTGGGACCCCAGCCCACGCATTTGCTCTTCACTGTTTATTGTTTTCATAGCACCTCCAAACCCAGGACAGAGGGCACTTTACCTTTGTGGCCTTGACCCTCTGGTCCCTCCGGTACCTCCTCTACTGTCACAGGCTTTGGGAGCAAGAACTTGGCACAGATCCCAGTCTATGATCCATGGCCTTTTTCAGCAGCTCATGGACCCGTGAAAGCCTGAAGCTGGGGGTTCAGGGATGAGGCAGGACTGTAAAAATCTCTGCTTCTGCCCTGTAGGCCTGGAGCAACAAGCTGGCTAGAGCAGACTTCCAGTGATAGTCACAGCCCAGGGGTGTCACCTAGGGTTGGGGCACTTGTGTGAGGGTCTGGGTTCCATCCTCAGCACCACCCAAAGGTAAACTATATATTATATAAAATATATAGCATATAAAATTATGTATAATATAATACTAACACCATCATTCTCTCACACTCAACACACACTGAGGTGGCACCACTCCCAGCCCGGTGAGAGCATTTACTCACTGAATGCTCACCCAGACCCAATGGGTAGAAGCTTCGATGAATGCCACTTTCTGAAAGAGAAAAACTAAAGCCACCATGTATCCAGAACCAGGACTGGAACCTGTCTTAAATCCAACACATAACCCCATGAGACAACCCCAAGTTTCAACTGTGTCATCAACATGTCAACCAGGTGGTCACATGGACCCTCTGGACCCCCAGTCTCTTGTGCATTCTGTGGGTCATGAGTACCCAAGCCTGAAGACCAGGCAAGGATGCCTCTTGAGGCTCAGGCACAGATGAGGATGAGCACAGTGGAGAGGGCTAAGTCCTGTTTCCCATCCCCAGCGACTGCCCAGAGCAAGGCAGGGGAGAGGAGGAGGCTGAGCAGGGGTCAGACCCAAGGTTGCCCTTGGGCAGCCACCGGCCTTACTCTGCTCATTTGGAAAGTGGGTGTGCGGGAAAGTGGGAAAGAAGGGGTGTCTAAGACCTCTTCCATCCCCAAACTATAGTGTTTGGATGGAAAAGTTGGCAAATGCACTCGGAAAGGGCCTAGAAATGTATCAAGGACCACACAGTCCTTGTTACAAGACTCCACCCTGCCACTGCAGCAGGAGAGCAGCCGGACAGCAGCAAGCAAATGAGCGTGGCTACGTGTCAGCACAACTGTGCTCCAACGCTGACATTTACCATACAATGTTCACTTGTCAGGAAATGCTGCTTTTCTTGTCATCCTTCCTTTACACATGTAAAAATGTAAAATGCTCTCTCATCTCAGAGGCCACATTGCAATATGCTGTAGGCCTGGTCTTGTTGGTGTCATCTGCCAACCTTGGTTCTAAGAAAGAACTGCCTGGATAGGAGGACGTATAGAAGTGTGGGGTTTGAATTACAGCTCTGTCACTTTTTGGCTGTGCAACTGTGAGTAAGTCCTTAACCTCTCTGATCCCTATTACCTGCTCTCTACAGTGGCTGATGCTTCCCACCTCCCTCTGCCCGCACGGAGGTAGTAAAATGAGAAGATTCGAGAACATCACAGCCCCTCTCAGGAATGTGAGCAGGTCTATGCCTACTTCCCCTGCCCTGCAAAGCCCTCATGGGTGGTAAAGTCCATGATGTTTGTCTTCTGTCTTCAATTTGCTGCTACCCTTCCCTCTCTGCCTCCCACACCTGCCCTCTGGATGGTCCAAACCATCCACACTGGGTGGTTGGGAACAGGATTCCTTGCTAGGGCCCAGTGATCCTGTGCCCACAGGCCTGATCCCAGAGGACTGGGCCCCTTCCACAGTCTGCAGGCAGGAGAGGTCCCCACTGCTCACTCGGGTTGTCCAGGCATGGGGAAGCTCCTGCCTCATGCCGCTTTACTACTGCCCTTTAACCAGAAAAACTTCGGGCTATAGGTTCCCAGGTGCGGGTAACTGGTTGTTCTAAACTCATATTAGAGGGCAATTGTGTGTGAAAGAATATTTTCTTTAAAAAATTTTGTAATAGTGTGTGTGTGTGTGTGTGTGTATTATGTTGTTTTGTTTTTTTTGAGATGGGGTTTCTCTTCATATGCTTGGCTGTTCTGTGTTGTTTTATACATTTAAGTGAGGATATTTATGTGTGTGCACATACACATGCCTGCCCACATGTGAACACACACACACGTGAATACATAACACATATGTGAACACGTTTCTGTGGAGGTCAGGGTTTAGCTTTTGGGAGTCAGTTTTCTCTTTCCATCTTGTTGAGGCAGGCTCTCTCTGTTTTTTCTGGAACTTCAGGCTTGCCTTCGGAGTGTTCAGATGACTGATAAGCCACCGCATCCAGCTTTTTTACGTAGGCTCCAGAGATTGGAATCGGTTCGCTAGGCTTGTGTTAACAAGCCCTTTTACCCACTGAGCCATCCGGCCTGCCCTGGGGAAAGAGACTTGACAGTGGAAGGAAGAGACAGAGGCTGGGCACCACTGAGTACCTAGGCCTAGAGCCTGGTGACCATAGTGGGAGTCTTGGAGGGGCTATGTGTGGACAAAACCCAGCCTGTAGGGTCCTCTTCTCCAGCCCGCCAGTGAGGGAAGCAGCTGGAGCTCCTATCCTGTGGTTTTGGAGCACATCTCTCCGGGGGGAGGGAAGAGCCCTGCAGGCGAGGACCACCCAGGCCAGCAGCTCTCTGCCCAGCCTGAATGAAGCACCACAGATGACTTTGCTTATGCAACAGAAACTCGTTTTCTCACAGGTCTGTGAGCTAGAAGTTCAAGATCAAGCTGTTGACAGCTCTGAACTCTCCAGAGGCCCGTGTCTGGGCTCGCAGATGGTCATCTTCCCGCCGTGTCCTCACACGGCCTTCCTTTGGCAGTACACCTTCAGTGTCTCTCTTTGTCCCTACATCGCCTGCTCTTATAAGGACAAGCACTCACACGGTGCAGCCCACCTCCGTGACCTTATTTTAAACTAACTGTCTGTTTAAAGTCCTGGAGGCATGAGAAGTATCCGCAGTTACACTCCAGGCTCTGGGGGGCTGCGGCTTCAACACAGGAGTTCTGAGGGAACAGAGTTCAGCCCAAGCTCACTGAAGCCCCACCTTGATTGATAAAGCAATGCTGGGGAGCCCTCAATATCCCCACTCCCACATCCTCACTCCCACATACTCTTTAGGGACACAAAGCATAAGTAATTTAGAGGATGAAATGTTGGCCCGGGATGTCCAGAGCTCAGATTTGTTTCAGTTTGGTTTGGTTTTCAGAGACAGTCTTGCTCTACGTAGCCCAGCCTGACCTTGAACTCACTATTTAGTTAAGCCTGGCCTCGAAGTCAGGGCCACCCTCCTAGCTCAGACTGGAGCTACGGTGTTGGAATTATAGGTGTGTACCCCCATGCCAGGCACCAGATGCCTTTGAAGGACACAACCCCACAGGCAGGAAGTTGTGCTACATCTCACTGTCTACCACACTGATGGGCAGCCCCTTGCCCCACTCCACAGCTGGTGTGAGTGACAGGTACAATGTCCCAAGCTTTTGACCGAAAGAGAAAGCCACTACAACCCTGTCTCCAAGGGGCTCTCCCTGCGCATGCAGTCATTTCGTCCCCACAGAGCACAGTGGAGGTGAGCGCGGGGGGGGGGATGCAGGGGGGGAGGGGAGGAGGCACCCACTCAACAAGGAAGGTTTCCCACAAAGTCGGCTCCTAGCCAGTAGTTCAGGTGCCCCAGCTGGCCCAGCGTGGAGCAAACTTTCCTTTCACAGAGCTTCCTTAGCCCCTCCTCACCTCCTTAACTGCATCTGCCAGGCTCAGTTCTTCCCTCCCCAGCAGACGGGCAGGGTGGCTGGCAGGTTGGGAGCTGGCTTTGTGTATCCCTCCCGGTACGATTATTAAACGCAAATTACAAAAGACGTGACCCAAACGATCTTTATTTCTTCTTTCAACAAGGGTTGCCTGCAGGGCCCTGATTCCAAATTCCGTTTCAATTATCTCGGCCATTTCCCACACAAAGCGGCTGGTGTTTGTAATTGCCAGCAAGGAAAGAGGCAGGGAGAGGAAGTCAAGGGGCTGTGACTCATGGTGTCTGCCTCTTCAGTTTGAGTTGCACTTGCAGCCATCAAAAGCCACCCTCGCCGTATCACCGAGGGACGGATGCTGGCAGAGAGCAGGTAACGAGAGTCCCGAGCGCCACACCCACGTAAAGATCTAGGGATCTTCCTCACCCTCTCTGCTTCTCTAAATGTAGGTACCCTGATGGCTGCTGCAGAGAGTTGAGGAGCACAGGCTGTGGGGAGACAGAGCCACAAGAGGTCTACCTTGTCCTTGGGCTGTAGGGCCTGATGGGAGTCGTTTCAAGGATCTAGGAAGGAACCCAGTGTGAATGTACCTGCCGGCTTTTCCCAATGGCCTGGTCCTCAGGGCACTGAATTAGTAACATTGAGAGGCAATATGACATATTACTTCTTGCTGTGTCCAGGCTGGTGTCACCCACATGGAATGTGGAATGAAATCCCAGGCTTTATAGCCCCAGGGTAGAGGGTAGTGTCTGTCCTACTCCACTCTTTGAGCAAGCATATGACCTTGCTGAGCCTTCATCAGGGCCATTTGTGACATTGAGGTGCTTGTATTTTGACCTCAGAGGGATGCTGAGACTACTCAAACTCAGTATGAAGCCTCAAGCATTGTGCCTGGCACACAGTAGATGTGCCATAAATGCCAGCTGCTGGAGTATCAGCCCACCAAATTAATATACACAAGCCAGTTAAAGTCATTAGGTGTATATGGCCCTGTAATCCACCCCCACCACCCTGCTCCTTTCAGGTACCCAGGATCCCCAAGGAGGGTCTTGAGGCTGCCCAGATTCAGAGCCAGTGGCCCCACCACAAGACTACAGGCAACAGGCCCAGGCCCAGATGGGCTAGCACGGAAGGCGATTTACAGCCCCGCTTAGCCAGGGCCGGGTGAGTCATTTGTCACGCCAAGCCCGGGCACCTTGTTCTACCTGTGTTGAGTGTGTTTTATTGGTGTTGAGCAGAGTGAGGCCAGAGCAGAGTCGGGGATAGGAAACCCACTCAAGTGAAAAATGAGGAAAACCGAATGGGATTGAGTGGAGCTAGGTGGGGAGAGGCAGTGGGAAGGCTGCGAGGAGCGATTAGAAAACACAGACAAATGTGTATACCAGCCCTGAGGTTCCCAGAAAGAGGGGCACATACCCCAAGAAAAGACATCCAGGCTGGAGCAGTGGGTTCCAGCCCAGATGGGTCCTGGAGCCTACAAGCTGTGGACGCCAAAGAAGGTTTTAAACAGAAAAGCAAATCCAGTACCCAAGTCCTGCTCCCTAGCCCACCCTGGAAAAAAAGAGGCCCCAGCCGATCTGTTTATGATTCCTTCGGCTTCCTTCAGCATCCCTCAGCACAGAAGTTTCAAGTCCAAAATTATGAGATGAGACTCTGGGGTAAGGTAGATTCTGAGATCTCCCTGTTAGGAACAAGAAAATAAAGAACAGGAGAGGGAGGCCAGGGGAGAGGCGGAGAGAGAGGGAGAGAGGCAGATAGAGAGATAGACACTGGGCTTTGTGCCCGCAACAAGCCACTAAAGGTGCATTTTTAATTAAATTTATACAAAATGTGTCAGTTTTATCTCTAGGTTTCAAACCTGACTCTGTGCTATCAAAGGGAAGTATTGATCTCCACTGCCCCGGAGCTACCTGACTGAATTAAACAGAATAAATAGAAGGAGGAGGACGGAAGGGTTCAGAAACAACTGCAGAGAGGCGAAAGCTAATGGCCCCGCCATCATTTGCTGCAATTAAAACACAAAACCATTTAGAGGGCCTGTCAACACCTTGAAGTCAGAAAACTCCACACACACACACACACACACACACACAGACACACACACAGAAGCTCTAAACAGCTCCCAGGCAAAACATTTTAATTGCTATGAATGCATCCATTCTTGGCTGGCGCTTGGGTATCTTTGCATTTTGCTGCAATACCCAGGAGCACATGCAACCCGCTTCACCCGCTATGCCCTCCTGCATCAGGCCCTCCCCCAGGATCTGCTATGCCCACCTGCATCAGCTCCTCCCTCAGGGTTCCTGGTCCTTTGTATCCAGAGCCCCACGGCTGTTTCCTAACCCCAGACACATGTGGTTTTCTCATTCACTAGAGACAAGACAAGCTACTAGACCTCCCATTGCTTTGGGTTTCCTCATCTGCAGAAGGGAGGTGATAATGCACACCTTGTAGAGTTGTTGCAAGGAGGAATCAAGCTATTAGTGAGTTTAAGACAGGGCTTCGGGAGAAATGAATGCACAATAAATGGGAGAAGCAGGAAGTGAGTGTCCACCCAACTTCTGTTGCTATCCTGAAGGTGGAGGACTTCCTATGAAGCCCAAATGGGGTCTGTCCTCAGGCTGTGCCAGCAACTGCTTTTTGGGTCTAATCAATCATGCCCTCCTACTTGTGGCACTTCTCCCATAAGGCTCTGAATTATGAATCTGGGCCTCTGACCTCCCATTTTATCTCACATGGCACTAGAAATGGATGTGCCAATCACCCTGGGGTCTGCAGAGGAGGGACAAGCTGCCAAGGTGATAGTCTATGCTGGGTGGCTCTCTTGCTATTCTCCAAATCTTAACTTGAAAGTCAGTCCACTTGTTGGCATTTGACCTATATAGGTGCTAGAGCCTCACACAAAGAGACCACCCTTGATGTCATGCTCTGTGATCCCAGTCTTAAGAATCTTAGTCTTTTTTTTTTTTTTTGACTAGCATCTCACTATGCATCCCAGCCTGGAACTCATTGCCTTGCGCTGATACCCGTTTGAGAGGTGGATGCCCAGACTATAGGACCATCACTCCAAGGCCTGGCAGGAGAGATGTTAGTTCCCTCTCCATCTGGGAGCAGTGGGCTGACCAGTGCTGCTTAATTAAATGGGGGAAAAGATCGGGTCAATGCTAGATAAGCAGGCAGGGTTAGGACGGACAGAAAGAATGGGCCAGGGAGAGCTGTCAGCACCCTGGCCTGAGGAGCATGATCATTAATAATGATAAGCAGGAGAATGGGAATAATAAAGGACTAATGAACTGGCCCTGAAAGTGACAGGAGATGGAATCTGACAGAAGGCAACCCTCCCCACCAGGTGCCCACAGTCCCAGGGGGAGATGGGAGAGGGGTGCAGAGAGTGAGGGCTCCCTAGGCACCTGCTTTCAGAAAGCTGACTTGTTCAGAGGCTCAATTAGTCCCCTGACCCAACTCTTTCCAAAGTGCTCATTTCCAGACCCTGTGCCAGAGATTCCCAAAGTCTCCAGTGGATTTGTAAGCCCCCCCGGAACATAAAGGGCAGGTGGTCTGTGAACTATGTCAGGCAGGGTAGTCAACCTGGAGCTGGGATCCCATTTCACATTTCCATCGTTCTAACAGTGTGTGTGGCAGCAGCTGCCAAATGACAGCAGCAGAGTGGGGAGAGACAATGCCTCTCACAAGCTCAGCAATGCCAGGCAATGCCACCTGGGTGCAGGAAGGAAGCAAGCACCGGAACTATCTACCCTGTCCTGTTCTGGGCACTGGCATTGGCACTGACAGACACAAACATTGTCATCTCCTCTAATCAGAGGTCATCAACTCAAAATGTCCCTGAAACCTGCGTAAGAAGGCTAGGAAGACACTGGAGGGGCCTCATGAGCCCAGCAAGGCCCATGCCGCCTCCTATAGTTAGTGCTTCCAGAAGTAACTATGTGGTTGGGTCTTTCACAGGAGGCCACATTTTACCTTTACCGTGAGCCAAGAGTTTGCACTCTCTGCCTCCAACAGAGTTTCTTGATCTTGGCTTTGAGAAGCAGCTCATCCAGTGCCTACTGCCATCTTCCTTGTACCCAGTCTCTAGGAGTCTGCATATTTAAGGGAGTTCTGTAGGGGCTTCTGACATGAGTGGCCTGTGCCTGCAGCAATCCTGCCTCAGAGCGTTGGTGTTTTCTTCTATTGCTAAGAAGACATGTTAAACAGGCACTTAACACAGATCATAAGAAAACCTGGCGTCCTTGTCTCAAAGGCAGGACTCCTCTGTCTGTATCCAGTGCTCCCATTAAATGGCATCAACAGGCACAGGCTGCAAGGAGCAGAACCATCCAGCATTGGCCATGTATCACTCACGAGAGGAGAGCCTTGAGGACGGCAGACCCTCATCGCAACCTGTCAGGAAGGAGAAGGAACGGGACACTAACAGGCACATGGCACAGGAGGCGTGGCCGCTACCCTCCCCATCCAGAACTCCTTGGACAAACATCCAGTTTGTCCTTGAGGACAAACTGAGGAAGACCTGGGCTCAAGCCTCAGCTACCTGTCCCTCAGAAGTGACTATGGCTGGCAGTACATCTTGCCGTTGAGAGAGCCGAGTGAGATGACGGACATGGAGCATGTTGTGTGGTAACCGGCAAACACTTGGGAAACTCTGGTTCTTGGTGTGGTTGGAGGTGAGTTATATGAACATGGGTGCGCCGGGCGTTGGTGGCGCACGCCTTTAATCCCAGCACTCGGGAGGCAGAGGCAGGTGGATCTTTGTGAGTTTGAGACCAGCCTGGTCTACAAGAGCTAGTTCCAGGACAGGCTCCAAAGCCACAGAGAAACCCTGTCTCGAAACACACACACACACACACACACAAAAAAAAAAAATAATTAAAAAAAAAGAACATGGGTGCACAGCTACCAAGGGCACCACAGGGTCCTTGATCTTAGCCTTAACCATGAAGGAAGTCATCTAATAGAGCACCTGGTCACGAGCACTGTCCAGGTGTATGCTAAAAACCACTGGGCCATGGGGTCTGGGAGGGAGCTCGCTGGTAGGGTGTTACCTCACATGCATGAAGCTTTGGGTGTACCCCCAACACCACACAAAAAAAAAGACCTAGAGTCCCAGAACTTGGGAGGGAAAAACAGGAGGACTAAGAGTTCAAGGTCATCCTTAGGTACACAGTGAGTTGAGACACCCATGAGACAGAGAGAAAGAGACAGAAAGAACAACAGAGACAGAGGGAGGGCACACACAGGGAAAAAAACCCAAACAACAACAAAAACACAAAACAAAAGTGCCAAAGGCTCACAGGGATGCCCATCCTCAATTTTCTTTCTAAGGTCAGAGACCCTTCCTACCTCTAGAGGCCACCTGGTCTAGCTGGGCAAGGCAGGGCCCTCTGTCTCTAACATGGACCTCCATATACTTGCTGGTATATAACCTTGCCTCCTACTCCTCCTTGGCCCCCCACTGCCCTAGAAAAACAGCTTGTGTTCTCTCAGTGACCTCTGTACCCAGGAGGTGGCCTAGAGTAAGTGGAAATACCCCTTGTCATTTCAGGGCCCTGTTGGAGGCCTCGCTGGGGAGGAGCTCTGAGGTAAGACAGTGTGCAGTAGTGCCTGCCCTCTTCAGGAGCTAGCCTTACAAAACTGTTTCGGCACTTCCAGTTTCCCTGTGTCCCTCCTTACCCTGTGCTCAATAAGCCTGCGCTGGCTGGAGAATGTCAAAGCTGGTTCCCTGAGGCCCGAGATTCTACTGCAGGTTGGGCCATCTGCTTTCTCCAATGGTCAAAACTTGGGTATGGCAGCACCCTGGTCTTGGGGTCAGCAGATGGCACAACAGGGCCCCTTTGCCTCCTGACCCCAGAGCTCAGGTCCAGGAAAGCCCAGGGAAGACCCTGGGGAATGAATCTTCAGTCACCTTTCTAAGAGAGCTTGTGGGAGAGAACCAAGGCTGAGTCACTGAGGAGTAATTTAGATGCCATAAAACTTACCCTCTTTACGAATGACAGATGGGCACTGGTAGTGATATTTTGCTTGTAATCTAACAAATAAAGCTTGCCTGAAGATCAGAGTGCAGAGCTAAGCCACTGATAGAGGCCAGGCGGTGGTGACACACACCTTTGATCCCAGCACTAGGGAGGTGGAGACAGGAGTGATATGGCTGAGTGGAGAGAAGAAGACAAGGCAGGAGGAGACAGCAGCTCAGAGATACAGTCTGAGGATTCATGGAGACAGGATAACCCAAGGTCTGAGCCTTGGTAGAGGTAAGAACTCTCTAGTGTCTGGCCACTCTGCTTCTCTGATCCTTCAGCTTTCATCCCTTGATAGCTGACTCCAAGTTTCATTATTAAGAACAATTAGAATTCGTGCTACAGACACCACAACCAAGACGGAATATTTCCCCCACCCCAAATTTCTTGCTGTCCCTCTGGTCAACCTGCTTGCATCCCATAAGGTTTGTGTCTCCTCTCTGATCTCTACCTAAGGAGCTGCGTGGTCTGTAGTTTTGGCTTTGCTTCCTGCTAAGCACCTTCTCCTTTGCTGGCCTCAGTGAGGACAATTTTCCTTCCACTTTTGCTGAGAAGGAAAGAGAGAGCCAGCCCCCAAAATCCCATTAGAAGGAGGCTGGCACATCAGCTGCCCTCGGAAGCTTTCATTGGGCCACGCGGTGGTGACACATGCCTTCAGTCCCAGCACTTGGGAGGCAGAGGCAGGCAGATCTCTGTGAGTGGGAGGCCAGCCTGGTCTACAGAGCAAGTTCCATGACAGCCAGAGCTGTTACATGGAGAAAACCCATCTTGGGTTGTGGGGGGAGGTTTCATTGGCCGGCAGAGTAGGAGCCGCTCTGTTCTATTGAGCCATGGCAAGGGGTACAATTGTCTAGTCTTTATCCCCTCCCCCACTCCTAGAGGGGACACGCTGATCCAGGGCCACTTCTATCACTGGAGGTGAATCCATGCCTCCTGGCAGGCCTAGTGTTCTCCACATCCCCTTTACTTTCCCAGACAGTCACCAACAGGCACTTACTGCATCCTACCTCAGCAGAGAGTTGAGGGTTTCCTTCTCCTGCTAGGAGACCAGGCTCTTTTGCTAAATGCCTGTGGTGGGAATTCAGTTCCTCCTTTTGAGCCTCTTCAGTAATGCTGGATTCCATTTTGGTACCCACCATCCTCAGGGAGGATCTAGTGTCTCTGCCCTGCCACCCGCAATCCCACCCACAAGCAGCCAAGCCCCTGGATTCACACATGGCTTTGGAGAAGAGACCACTGCTCACACCTCCCACGCCTGCTTGTTCTGGGGTCTTGGTCCTGCCCCAGCAGGACCACCTGAGGCATGCTTCTTCCTCCTTCAAGTTGAGTTGGAAATAGCAGAGATTTATTGCATCTCATACTCATGAGCATGGGAGATGAGGCAGGAGTGACAGGAGACTTTGGGTGACCACCATAATTAGAGATCTAGGAGGAAGTGGAGGAGGGAGGGGAAACAAGCCTTCAGGGGGTAGTCTAGCTTTGAGAAGGGGCTGGGCAGCTCAGTGGGGGAGCTCTGCCGCTAAGATGGTGAGAGCCCCTTGCTGGAGGGAAGCCGCAAGCCTTGCACTGTTGCCATGTCCAGAATGCAGCCAAATACCACTGCATGCTGAGGCAGACCCTAAAGGCAAGGCTGGTGGAGGCCACACTAACCACGCTCCTTGCACATGGTCCTCCTTGGAGAAAGGCTATACCCTGTCTTGAGCTCATGTATGGGCGGGCATGTTCTCCAGCCCTAAGGAGACTCAGTAAAAGGACTGGGTTGCAGGAAAAAAACAAACAACAACAACAAAAAAACCCTCTACTTTCTCATGTAGGCCAGAGACTTTCTGAGCAGAGGCTCTTGGCTTGAGGACAAGGTTTAGTAATTAGCACTGGGAGGGCCAATAGCTAGGGCACCAGTTATTTACTCTAGAAATGTACCCCTCCCCCACCGGGCTCCACTAAACCCTTCATGTGTCCTCAATGGACACAGGAGTGAGTTCCGGGCCAGAGCAGGACAGCAGCAGACCCTCCAGAGCTTCCAGTCTTTCTGCATCAGGCCAGGGCCTGGCTGTGACAAGGGGTGGTGGGATGGGGTGCAAGTTCCAGGCTAGGAGCATAACTGTGGGGTGATGAACTCTGGGAACACTCTACATAGACAAAGGTGGTTTGGGCAGTGCCCAGGCAGATGGTGGACACAGGGTGAACCGAGGGGCTTCTGAGGTGTCACTGCTCCAAGACGCTGTGCTTCACTGTTCAAGTCATTACCACCACAGGGAGGACAGCCCCGGGAACATGTGCGTCTTCCCACACTGGCTCCCAGGCGGAGATAAGCTGGAGATGGAGCTAGGGTCCAGCAGGAGCCCTTTCAGCTCTAAATGCTCGTAGGTAACTGAGCACTTTTTTAAAAAGCTTGTTCAGCATACGGACATGTCCTGTATATCCGAGTCAGCCTGTGGACCTCCAGTTTGTGACCTTGGGGTAAATGCCCACACCGGCCCCATTTGTACCTAATGCCCCATGACTTACGAAGTGTTTTCAACCTCCCAACAGAAGTGGGGGTATGGGAACATGCCCAGGCCATCCCATCTGATCCAGCAGAGCAGAGATCTGACACAGTCTGTGTGGTTAGCTCGCCCTCCAAGTTGGCTATCATCTCCCCAGGGACAGATAGCACCAAGCAGCCTAAATGGCACGCAGGGGTCCTGGGACTTCACTTGAAAGGAAGTTCCAGTATTATTGTGCCACTCTACCTAGGCTCGGGCTTCCCTACCCCTCCCACTGTTCCTTGTGCGCCACCTCCAGTCAGACCTGGGGTTGCTGGGGAGGGTTGACTTCAGTAGAAAATTTTACCGGGCTCTCAAGTCTCCAAGCCTTGCCTCAGGCAGGTGTTTTCTTCAGAAAGCCTGTAGCAGAGCCTGTCTCTTCTCCCCAAGGCAGGCTTGCGGTTACAGCTGTGGCAGATGTTCTTGGGCAGGCTGGCTGGCCCTCATTCTGTGGAAGCCAATAGCCCTAGCAGCCTGGGAATTCTGGGCTAATGCTCAACCCTGGCGTGGTCCTCTCTTGCTAACCCCTCCAGTCCAGGTCCCTGTGACAGATGCTGGGAACATATGCTGTGAATTAATTCGCTCCAGCACAGCCGCAGAGGACCAGCCTCTTCCTCTGTCTGTCCCAGCCACCTTTGCTTTCTGCCTCTCCCAATGCCGAAATAAAATTCGATTTCCCCTCCTTCTTGGTACTCACACTGTGCCCACTTGACTCCCCCCTTACTCTGCCCGCCTCTCCTGGGCCCACTGCTGAAGGCAGTAGCATCAGAGGGCTAAAAAGGAGCCCAGCATCCCCCACCCCCAGTTTCTTGTCCCCAGATAGATTCTGTTCCAATTTTCCTGAAATGGATGCATTAATTCTTTTTCATAGGGATTTTCTCTCTCTCTCTCTCTCAGGGGCCAGACTGTCTCCATTCTGTTAGTCTTTCCTTATGTCTAACTCAAATCACGCCTGCTGCAATGATTCTCTGAACTGAAACTATATTTTGAGAGTACATCATAAGTTTTTCCTCTCAGGAGGGGTTGGCAGCTTCTTCCTGGAAAGGACTAAATAGTATATATCTCAAGCGTTATAGCCTGGATGGTCTACTTTGCAACTGAGTTCTGCTCTCTTAGCCCCAAAGCAGTCATAGAGCCAAGTCAACATATGCAAGTGGCCGTGTTCAGGCAAAACTACAGAATAAGAAACGGGCTGGCTCGGTGGGCTGGGGCCTACTGACCCCTACTCAAGCAAACCAGTGTGCCTCTTATTTCACAGAGTTCCTCGGTCAGCACACTTTGGAGCCAGAGCTCAGGGGTTCTGCTTTGGGGAGGAGCGCTCCTGTGTCTTTCACTGCTACCTCATTAGCATCTCAAGGTCAGGGCCAGGCCTCCTTTGGCCCTGTGCTCCTGAAAGGAACAGGAGCTTAACAGAAATGCAAACATCTCCCAGTCCCAGGCTAGTGGAAATGTGTCCCCACAGACAGAGGAGTGGAGAGAGAGGAAAAAGAGAGACAGAGGATGCTTCCTGAAGATGCCACTGCCTTCCAAAGACTCAAGGAGACACGAAATAGACTAAGAATTGACGACCAACGCCCTAAAGCACTGGAAAACCAGCTGCAAACCAATGCTCTGGGGACGTTTGGCCGTCTGTGTGTCCCATAACCGTGTATGATCCAGCAACCTCACTCCCCGGGATCCACCTAAGAAAACTGATGGCCTTTATCATAAAGCCTTGGATGCAGAGTTCAGCCCCCAACTGGAAGCCACTCAAATACCCACCAATGATCAATGAAAAACAAAGCAAAACAAAGATAGTGGAGTAAAACACCATGTAGCACTAGAGATTAAGCAAATGTTTCTCCATGGAAGCCATGAGATTAAAAAATCGACGTATTCTGATCACACGTATAGGAAATGTCCAGAAACTGCAAACCTAAGGAGTCACAGTGGATGAGCAGTTGTGTAGGGCAGGGGACAGGCGCAAAACTAACTGTAAGGGCACAGTGATGTGCCCCGCTCTCCAAGTTTCCTAAAATCACTAACCTGAACACTTTTAATAATACATTTGCACAGAGGTCTTGAGCCCAGTGTGCCCACAGGTCCCACCAACAGAGGTCCTCACCTCTATCATCAGCACATTTCGGTTTGTCTCTAGAGCATGGAATTGAAAAGCCCTGGAGGTTCCTGGGGATCAGTCAAGACAAGCCAGAGACACAGAGGTTCTTATTCTAGTTGAAGGTCCGCCCATACATTTCTCACTAGGGTTTTGCATCCAGAGCTTCAAATTCCAGGGAGTGCTATGCCACGCAAGCAAATCTAATACATTCTGTCTGCCCAGCACACTGGGCACACCTGGTCGGCCTAGGATCAGACAGCCACCTCTTGACCTCTGGCATTCTGGGTACGCCTGGTCGGCCTAGGATCAGACAGCCACCTCTTGACCTCTGGCACATGACAGAGTCCATTGTTCCCGTTCCACACAGCAAGAATATCTCAGCTTCTCCAGGCTAAGACATGAATAGGAATTAAAAAAAATACTGAAGAAACTTTTCCTATGATGCTAGAAGGTCAGAAGAGGTGGAGGATGCCCAGAGACCCTGGTCACACTGAGGCAGAACATCCTGTATCCCCTGATCTGCTTGACTTCTACCCTGACCTCTAATACCCCTTAGCCAGGCCTGGCCCATCCCAGCCTCCTGGCTCTGGGAGGGTCCTCTTTACTAGACCAATAGCTTTCCTCTGTCCATCAGTTCCTTCAGATCCTTGAGCAAATGTTACATCAGATATGAAGCCTCTCCTGATCACACATTTCTTTCTGTTTTATTTTAGAGACAGGGTCTCATGGATGCTATACTTGCTATGAAGTTGAGGGTGACCTTGAACCTCTGATCATCCAGTCTCCACCTCCCTAACAGAAAGATTACAGGTGGGTGACACTGTGCCTAATTTATGTGGCATGGGGATTGAACCCACGGCTTTGTACATGCTAGGCAGACACTACCAACTGACCCACATCCCCAGATAGGCCACCCCATTTTAAATGCTCATGTGTACATCTGGGCCTCATGGGCGCAGACACAATGAAGGTCTCATTCTGCAAGCCTGCAGGCTCTTCAGAATGAGAAGAGATGACCGCTCTGGGATTAGGAAAAGTGGCAGAAAGTTCTAGAGAATGTTGGGTTCTGCCCATTCATTACATCAGACTACTTTTGCAAGCTGAAGGCAACTTAGGAAGGAGAAAAACACAGGTGCCATGCACGCGGTGGAACAAGCTTCTGCACGGCAGCACTGTCACTTGCTCAATACTGGATGACCCTGGACATCTCTGAGCCGCCAGCATCCGTCACATGGGCGAAGCATGTTTTACTGTGTCCCAGCAGCTGTGGGATGGAACGCAGGGGAACTGTACGCGTGTGCTGAGAGCTCCCTGGCTAGCACACTTGAGTGCTCGGTGTGGGTTGGAATTTGCTGCTGTTGTAGGGAGAAGAAAGGAGCCAAGCCCTAGCCATTAGCTCAGGCCAGCTGAAGACCTCCAAGGTTGTTAAGAGCCTGGAGGCCAGGATGGAGTTTGCTAGTAATTAAGGGACTAGAATGCAGCCTTTGTCCTTTGGGTTTCAGAAAGATGTAGGCTCAAGAAAAGCCAGCCCGGATGAAAACTTCTCCATGGCCATGGGAATTATTCCAAAGAAGGCCCGTCTAGTGCGACTCTGAAACAGGAGGCAACAGGACCCCAAAGCCACTAAGTCCCTGAGTTTATAATTAACCGACAAGCATCCACTCTGCAGATCTGGAGCCCAGTAGCTCGCCAGGGAAGGGCACTGTAGCCACACAAAAACAGCCCCCCAGTGGGTTTTTGATGTGTTGAGCCTCTTTGTTTTTCTGAATTTTAATGAAGAGCATTGCAAGCAGGAAGGCTCAGCACTCAGCCTCCAGCTCTGTGGCCAGAGAATGGGCCTTGGCTAGCTAGGCAGCCTTCCTGGGCCTGCACGGCCAGTATAGACAGCAGAAAAAGACTCCCCCAGTCCCCCACAAAATGTCTGGGGGGGGGAGGATAAAAAACAGGAGGCTGTGTAGGAGGTGAGTGGAGTTTTGTGCCCATCAGCACATTCGGGATCAGGTAGTGAAGCTGGGGAACAGGGCAGCCCAGCAGCGGTGTGCCGAGAAAGCCAGAGGTTCCTGAATGATCCCAAAGAGAGTGCTTCTGGGGTTCCTTAGGGATGCTAGGATGGAACCTCCCAATCTGAACTAGCTGGGAGGCTTTGGGGATCCTCAGACAGGAGGAAGACAGGAGAGTGTGGTCTCAACAGCCACCCATCCCGCCATCATATTCTGATCTTCCTTTGCTTCCTGCTCCGGGAGGGTGCAGCGCCCCTGATGGCAGCTGCTGAGCGTCCTGAGAAGTGTTCTAGGAACAGCCATCCTCCCTCCCTCTTAAACTTTCCCTCATGCGCTTCAACTCTGTGGAGCATTTAGAGTCCTTACCTGATTATTTAAAAGTCACCTTCCTGCCTCGTGTAATTCCAGCACTTGGGGAGACTGAGGCTGGAGGATCAAAGTTCAAGGGGAATCTGAGTGAACAGCAGCAGCAAAGAGAGAGAGAAACAGAGAGAAAGAGAGACAGAGACAGACAGAGAGAGACACGGAGAGAAGAGAAAAATGTTGCCTTTCACCAGTCATGAGTCTAAGAGTCTAAGAAGGTGTTGGACAGAGTGGAGGAAATGCTGAAATGCTCACAGAATAAAACCATTTATTGAACTGGAGTGATCCACTGTGGTCTACTGAAAATAAATATTTTATTACAAAATATTCAGTATAAAAATTTTAAGTTGCTTGCAAGCTCCCTTGGTTTTAGACTTTTTGCATTTGTCCAAATGCACAGGGATGTTCCTGGGTCAGGTGTACCTAGACGATCCCACAGGGTCCTCCGTCTCTGCCCGCTGCAGGTCCCACTCTGTGAGGAGCTCTGATGACACCTCAGTGTACAGATGGTCCCAGTCCCAGCCTACATCATCCTGCCAAGATGAAGATTGCAAGGTAAGAGAAAGAAAAGCCAACTTCCCACCCTATCCAGGCCCCAGGAGGCACAGGCTAAGCTGGGGGGCTCCCTGGCTGGAGGAGCATCAAGGCATAGGGCTGGCGTGAGTACTGTACCTCTCTTACTTCATGCTCCGGCGCCAGCACTTTGGTGAGGAGCTTCAGGTCAATTTCTCCATCCTGTGAATGCACAAAAAGCCAGGCTGGACCCTCTAGGGCTTCAGCATTACTTTTACAACTAAGGAGAGGAGCTTGCGTATGACAGAACTCCCAAACCAAGACACCAGGAAAAACTTTGATCAAAACACAAAATTCCAAGTGAATGGTATGGTCGCTGGAAAAGGAGGGGAGGCAGTGGCATCCTCCACGCTGGACTCACTGGGAAAAAGCAACACTAAGAGGACAGAGCATGCCACAAGGGCAGACAGTGACAGGGTGGCATTAGGTGGCCACTGTGTGCCAAGAGTGTGACTGGAGAGCAGCCGGGACCCTGGGACAGGGATCTATGGCCCATGGAGGGTCCAGGTATGTTTTGAGATGGCCAAGGAGATACTTCCAACATTCCTAGGCAGCCTTGGGATGTGGAAGAAGCGTGGACAGCTCTGGAGGAACCTCCATAGAGGTCCCCTGGAGCTGGCCCCTCTGAGCAGACGTGGGTCCACTCACCAAAGTCTGAAAGGCTGAATACTTCATGAGGTCATTGTCCAGGTCACGGTAGGTCATCACTCGGTTTACCTGGATGCTGAAGGAAAGGGATGAAAGAGTCACACGCCGTGTTGGTAGCAGGAGAGCTCCTGGGTTTCCATCTCTAGAACCGTGTGTGCAGACAGAATGTCCTAGTACAATATGAAGAATAGAATGGAGCCCCTTGCCAAAAAGACCAGAAAGGCCCACTGCAGAAGACATTTGGAGTGTGTCAATGTATATGTTCTGGGCTTCCTTGCCAACCCCACATCTAGAATAACATACCTCGGAGGGGATGCCACCTGCAGCACAAAGTCTTCCTCCTGCACATCTTCCAGATCTGGGATCACGGGAATATCTGCAAGGGGAGGTGGCCTCGTCACTGTCCACTGCATGGACAGGGCTCCTGTCCACTTGCCCACTGACTGCTTAGTCAGCTTCGAGTTGTCAGCCTTGGCACCATAGGCTGTGGTTTCACAGGCACTCACACAGTCAAACCCGGAGCGTGATCTGTGTCTGAGCCACAGGCCTTACCCCTGATGGACTCTGGTACCCGTGCTTCACCTTGAGTTACAGTGACTCTGCAGCAGCCACCAGGGAAGGGGCCTTGAGGTGGATCTCCAGGGAGAAGTGGAAAGAATGAGAAGAAACCCTCAGCCCTTCGAGAAGCCTTCTATGAGGGCAGATGAGAGTGGAACCAAAGGGCGTGGCACAGACTGAGACAGATAGAACAGTGTCACCAGCACAAGGGACACCCATTCATGAAGTAGATCTGCACATGCTCTGTCCCAGTCAGGATCCCAGTTGCTTGCCTCTGGAGGACACTTCAGTCTAGTCATAGAAGCTGGCTCCTGACACTGTCAGAGACCAAGGTTGCCATTTTTCAGGTCTACTGTGACATTAGCTTATTGGTCTCACTTTCTCTTGCTAGCTTTGGGAGTTCCCTCTCTCATCTCTACAAACATACTACGCACATGTGCAGAGACTACTCTAACAACGTCACACAAACAAGAGAACCAAGGATGGGCCTGCCACTTCATTAGGGGAGCCTGCTTAAGTTGCCAAAAAAGTATCCTTTGGGATAAAGACACATTTTCTCTAAAAGAGTCTCACTGGCTTGTTTAGGAGTTTTTTTTTTTTTTTTTTAAATCAACCAGAGCAAAAAAAAAAAATGTGGGGCAAGAAGAAAGGCCACTTGGGGTGAGAGAGTCCTGAGAGCCTAAACCAACTGCAGATATACAACAAAGAAAAACATTCCAAAGGGAGGCTTGGGCTTCCGTGGGCTAGATGCAACTTTATTTCCAAAAGAGGCATCAAGTCATTTCATGAACAGCTGGGAAGACTCCTGCCACTTCCAGCCTGTTCATTATTTAGACGCCGTGACTGCTCTAGTCAGGCTAAGCCAGAGTACGTAAATGTCTTCATTACTACTTCCAGCTGTAGACTTACAGAGTCTCCACACCCAGAAGAGGAGAGGGAGCAACCAGGGAGACGCAGAGAAGAAAACAGAAAGACAGGCAGAGAAGGGGAATTGTGAAGAGGGCTAAGAAATAAGGAGACATCGCCAACAGGAACTGAACAAGACACACATGCACCAGGCCCCAAATAACGAGACACATTCAGCAAGCCCTGTACCTGAGGGGGCCCTTCTGAGCTTAGAATCTGTCTCTTGGTCCTTGTAAAAAAAAAAAAAAAACGTAAGGCTCAGAATTCCCTGAGATTCCACTTCTAATGCTATTGGAAATCTAGCTTTCTTTTCTTGTTCTCCCACAATCAGCACAGCATGGGGGTGGGGCTCCTGGTTATGAGGCCGCACAGTCCAGCCGAGGGACAGAGAAAATGGCTGTGCTCTGTGCCATCCTCAGAGTGACAGTTTTTGAGGGAGCCAGTCAGCAGCTCACTGTTGGCTCTCCTTGGCTGTGGAGTCCAGCCTGAGATGAATATTCAGGAGTTGCTGAAAATGGCCCATGCTGTGTTAGGGGCTCGGGATGGGGTCTTCCCCAAGTCCGTGTCCCCTCCACAACTTCAGCATTTGGACCCTGTCAACTCAGCCCAGCATCCTCAAGCCCCGAGGAACTGCACTTCTGCTCAGAGTTTACTGTCACTCCCCGTGGGCTTTCCTGGTGGGCCCCACTTCCCTCCTCCAAATGTGCACAAGGGAGTGTGGGGCCTGCCCATCTGTGACAGATCAGAGGTCAGCACAGGCCTTGGCAAAAGGCGGCTAAGAGTGGCACTGTTGGGGCTGGCCACACAGTGGGACTTCTCTCTAATTGGAAGCCTGGTGCCCAGTAGAACCCGGTGAACTGCCTGAGTGAGACAGAGCCAGCGATGACAGCCAGGCCAAGACAAGCTGGAACATTCTGGTGCAGTGACAGCTTGAGCTACCGCAGCAGAGGCAGGCCATCCAATTCCCCGCTCCCAGTGGAACAGGTGGCTGTGGAGAAGGTTTTGGGCAAACTTCAAAGAACTTCAAAATTTTAGAGTTTTGGATTTACAGTCACAGACAAGGGCTTGCTTATGTTCAGAGATGTTCTGGGGAGTCAGTTTTTGTTTTCTCTTCTTCCCTTCCCCCAACTTGACCCCTCTGTCACACATACCATGAACAAAGCTAGAGAAAAAGAGAGGGAGAGAGAAAGAGAGAAAAAGAGGCGAAAGGGAGGGAGAGAGAAGAAGAGGAGAGAGGGAGGGAGGGAGAAAGAGAGGAGAGAGGAAGAAAGAATACAAACTTCAGAAACTTGCTCCCTCAGGGTTAGAGAGATGGCTGGGTGGATGAAGTACTTGCTGCTCAAGCATGAGGACCTGAGTTCAGATCCCCAGCACCTAGGGGAGAGCTGGGTGCGGCAATGTGACCTGTTACCCAAGTGCTGGAGGTGGAGACAGGCAGATCCTTGGAGCTCTCTGGCCACCTAACTTAGCCAATCAGTGAGCTCCGGGCTCAGTGAGAGAACTTATGTCAAATTTTATGTCAAAAGCATGGAGAGTAATAAATGAGGATGCATATAATACACACACATCCTCACATACACACAAGCACCCTCACATACACACATACATCCACACCCCCTCACACACATGCACCCCCTCACACACACATGCACCCCCTCTCACACACACATACATACATTCTCATATACACACGCACCCCCTCACATATACACGCACTCTCACACATACATACCCTCACATACACACCCTCTCATATACACACACTCGCACACACACCCTCACATACACACGTACACCCTTACATACACACCCTCTCATATACACACACTCACACACACACACAAGTACCCTCACATACACACGCACACACCCTTACATACACATGCACCCTCACAAACACACACATCCTCATATACATACCCCCCACACACATGAACACCCTCACACACACACACACCCTCTCACATACACATGCACACCCTCTCACATACACATGCACACCCTCACGTACACACGCACACTCACTCACACACTACACACGCACACTCACTCACACACACCCTCTCACATACACACGCACACCCTCACGTACACACGCACACTCACTCACACACACACACTACACACGCACACTCACTCACTCACATACACACACACCCTCACACGGGTTGAAAATTTGACACTTTCAGAACACACCGTTCTAACAGAGATGAGGGGAGGGAAGAGGGGAGCCAGTTTGGGTCCACTGAGAAGTTACCATTATTCCATCCTTTTCTGCAGTACTGAGGCTATCACCCAGGGCATGTGTGCCAGCCAAGTTCTTTCTCACTGACCTACACCCTAGCCAATCTACCACTGCTTCTAAAAACCTGTAATTCAATCTACTCTTTCCTCTTCTCTCACGCTGTTTCTGGAAAAACGACGACAAAGGCCATGAAGTGAGTGGAGCAGGCATCAGAATTCCTCTCCAAAGTCAGGAGTGCAATCTTGGAGTCCTGGAGTCAGGAGTATGACCAGGCTCCACTGAACACTAACTGTGTGGTTTATGCCCCCAGGCCTTGGTTTCTTCATCTATAAAATGAAGGTCAAGACTGCTTCTGCTCTTTGGCCACTGTGAGTATCAAATGCAGTAATGGAAAGTGTTAGGCACTGTGCTAGCACACAGCTATTATTTCACTGGGAACTGTCATAGTGCGGCCCTGAGCTCACTTCCTCAGTCGATCCTGCCGGTGATGATCCCGTTTCAGAAGAGAGCACGGAGGCGATGTAGGATGGAGTAGCCTGTGTGAGATGAGACCCTCAGCAAGCAATAGAACCAGGCTTCTGACTGCTCTGAGGCTCTCAGACCAGGGTGTTCTCTAATGTAAGCATCTTACCTCCAAAGACATCTCTCTTACAGGGGAAGGCCAAGGGGCTTCCACAGAAGGATGATTTCCCTTGGTTCCCAGATCTAAATAAGCTTAGTCCCCTCTGAAGTGGCTGACTTGCTACAGGCCACAGAATGGCAAAACTGTTCCTTTACCGGAGAACCTGGAGACTCATTAAACTGGGGAAGGGGGCTGGGTACCTTCAACAGCCTGGAGAAGGGGCAGGACAGGTGAGAGCTTTGGGGCAGTGCCCTGGGACTCATCATTCATCTCCTTGTGCAGTCTCCCTGCGCCCCAGCCTCTGCTGCACAGCCCCAGGCCAGAGTCCTACGTAGTCTCTCCTTGCCCTGCTTATTACCTCACCACCCACATTAGCTATCTCAGCAGGCTGTGCCTGCCCACGCGTGCCTGCTCAGTCAAACTGTGGGAAATATTGTCCCCTTGTTTGTCCAGCCTGGTCACCCACCTATCTACCCACCCACCCATTTATCAACTCATTGATCTGAGCACATACTATGTGAAGGCACCCGCTAGGCAAAGCCAGTAGCGGCAGCACACAAGGCAGGCAGGGTCCTCGTCTTCATGAAGGCCGGCCAGACAAGCATAATAAACAGAAACAAATACCCTGCTTACAAGTAAGAACACATACTAGGAAGGAAACTGACTTCGTTCTATGAGAAAACAATAGGGAGACCTGATTGTTATTTTTCCTAAAGTGAAAGTTGCATCATAGGTGCCACGAATTCAAATGCCCTAGTGAAGTTTAGCGTGGTTTAGCTTCCTTCTGCAAGCCCAAGTCCTTTCCTCAGAGGTAATCATTTAACTTTTGTAAGGATTTATGGAGACATGGTGCATACCACAGCACATCTGTCCCTTTAAAGTGCTGTAATTTCTGTCCTCCTGGACATACAGGTGTGTCATAATCTCTCAAACAGCCGTCTAATATCCCACTATGTGAATGCGCCATGATGCATGCAGCCTTGTCCAGGGAGGACCTGGGTTAGAATGTGGGCCATGGGGTGAGGACTGAAGGAAAGCCGGCTAGAGTTAGGGATAGAGCAGCTGAGAACTGGAAGAGAAGCAAGATCAAGCCTGGCAGGGACAATGTCAAGGGCACTTGGAGGGGAGATACCCCTTGTCACCCTGAAGGTCGGTTTGGGTGGCTGGAGCATGTGGCCTGGAAGAGACTGGCATGGGCTCGGCAGGAGCGTGCACATGGTACCAGGAGAGGAAGGACATGCTCAGCCGGTCAGAAAGCAGCTACTGGGCTTGCTGTGTGCACATCATGGGAAGCAGGACAGAATAGATATGCGGAGCCCTTCCTTGGGATCAACTCTGAATCCCACAGACAGAATTAAAAGCTTCAGATTTTGTCCTGGTGTAATTCATTCGTGACCTCAGACAGAACACACAGTGGCCTGCAGGACGCAGAGTAAGTGGAATTTACCCCGTGGCCCTCGCCCTCGTGGTAACTTAGCTGATGTCAAAGACATGTCCCCAAATAAATAACAGAGAAATAAAGGAGAGCTGAGCAGAGCTGAGTCGGCAGGTGCCCCTCAAACACAAAGTCAAGCACATGGAAGGGCCGAGTCCATCTCCTTTACCTTCTCCCAGCTACGGTGTGAGTTCCACTGAGGCTCAAACCGCCGCAGGAGGATTGGTTCTTCAGGTCAACCTAGAATGACCCTTGGATACGTCCTGGATTTCAAAACATCATAGCAAAGGCTTTGCCTTGCGTGTAAGTTGCAAGGCGTGCTGGGAAACAATGGGTGAGTGGGGAACAAAGGGGCAAAAGAAGAGTTGTTCGTTTGGGCCCACGATGGACCTCCTGGCTCCATCCTGAGGCTGGGTCACACTGCTCTTCACCAATCTCCACTTTGTGGAAGCTCCTCACAGAGGCTAGTGAGTACATGACAGCCGCTCTGAGAATCGATACCAAAGCAAACTGATGCTACCTCCCAGATCCAGCTGACCAGTGAAGACCACTGAAAACAGTTCAGTGTGGGGCTACAGATGTGGTCTGGCTGGAGGAGTCCCTGCCAAGCATGTGCAAGGCCCTCGGTCTGAGCCTAACAACACAAATGCATAGAGAAATAATTATATAAGAGATAATTAATACATGTACATCACACAAGCACATCAATTATAACTGGTTTCAAAGAGGTGAGAAGCCGCCTTTTACCCTCTGACATTTTTCTCCACAGAGAGCTCCGTGATACCCAGACACTGGCTGCCTGTTCCCAGAGAGGTCCTGTTCTACTCCCTGGCCTGACAATAAAAAGCTAGGCTGCTATTTCAGGTGAGGTGGCTCCAGGTGTCTACAACACACCATGTGGCAGCTTCTGTCCCCTCCAGATGTTTGTACCAGGACAGACTATGATCGCCTACCCTCGACTTTGGCCTTTTGAGACAGGGTCTCCCTCTAGCCCAAGCTGGCCTCAAATTCACTGCAATCTTCCTGCTTCAACCCCTAGGAGAATACAGATCCTAGACATGATGCCAGAAGAAAACAATGTCTTAGGTGGGTTCTGCTTCAATAGCCATAGGCTTTTCACCTAGAGGAAACAAAGCAGGCCCCCGTATGGCCTCTGGATCCTGCCCAGGAGAAGATGTCTCAAGCTGAGAGCCCTTCACTCAGAAGTTGTTCCTTTTTACTGACTTGGTTTTTCTTTTAGCAGTGCTGGGGATCAAACCTGAGCCTTGCACACTGACAGCAAATGTTCCGACAGTGTTTCATCCCAGCCCTCTGCTGATTTTCTTGGTTGGGGAGTCTTGTATATGTCCAGATAGGCTTCTGTAGAACATAGCATCTCTTCTACACTTCAGTACTTTCTCACCTTCCCAGGCCCCTAAGGGCGTTTACGACAGCATCTGTCCCTATCACTTCATCTGATGACTGCTTGGAACACACATCTCTTTACCAGCTTCGCCCGTCTGTAACCTGGCCACCGCAGGGCATCCGTGAGTTGTTAGGACTCACATCCACCATTCAGATCCAAGTTCAACGATCAATCCACATGAGAGATATCTGGGCACACTGCTTAGGGAGCCCCTGTAAGAGCAGTCCGGACACACCGAGTTTGTGCCACAAGTCAGCACTTGCAGGTGAGGGAAAACAACGGCCATGTTCTTTGGAGACGGTGACCCGAAGGCAGGGATCACTGTGTCGTTTCTCTGTAGCTAAAACTTTGTTTTACTGAATGCTGTCACCTTCTGCATCACGCATGGGGAATTTTAAGCAGGCAAACGGAAGAAGGTCTGATTGAAGATGAAGTTAAGTGAAAGAAATTGGTCTCATTTAGCACATGACAGGATTCATCTGTGTTCCCAAGTCCACTGAGGTGGCATCATGGCCGTTTCATATTCATGAGCTGCTGCGACACTGTGTCCCCTCATTTACAAAGAGCCGTGTTCAGCAAATTCTGTCCCTGTGGACACCCCGTGCATTTCATGGTCTTGTCAGAGAGACATCAAACGCTCCAGTAACCAAATACCAGAAAATGGCTTTAATTAGTGAATCTCAATCGTATAAATAATTTTTTTTCTAAGTGAAAAAATGGGGAATTTTTTTAAGAGGGGAAAGCAGTAGGCAACAGGCTTCAAACACCCAAAGGAACAAGGGAGAGAGGTCTCGGAGGAGCCCTGAGTGGTCTCCTGCATGCCCCAAATCAGGGGATGAGGTCTCCAGGTCGCTGGCAGGCCTGCTGTCTGAAGGCTTGCCCCTAGTGATTTCTACTCCTTAACACAGGGTTCAGGCTGTCCTCGTTACCGGCAGGTGAAGCGAAGGGAGCAGAAATGGTGACAGTGGCCAGAAAGCCACACTACAAAAGACTAAGGCCAGGGCTGATTGCAGGCACGATGGTGACCGAAGACAGAGCCACGCCTGGGCAACTCCCCGAGGAAGCCTGTGGTAGAAGACAGACGGCAGATGCTTCCACACAGAAAAGCGCCACGTGCTCCTGCTAAACCCAACGCTGCTATGCTGCCAGGGAGGCAGACCAGACCTTGGAAGGAGGAAGGTCAAAAAAAAAAAAAAAGTCACTCCGGACAACAATGTGGCTCCTGAGATGGACCATGTGCTCCCCATGCCGAGTAGATCGGCAGCAGAGAAGGGGCTTGGTAAGAGCACCCCGTGAGTCGTGGCACTGTGGTGTGTAGACGCCTGACCCCACTGCTGCCCACAGAGGGGTGTCACCACGCTTCGGAAGGAGGTCTCAGACACCCAGATGGAATTTCTTCATCAGCTCGCCCCCTCTGCAACCCCTTCCCCCTCAAGCATACCTGGAGCTCCATAGAAACCAGTGATAACCACACACAGGACCATCAACCAAGACGGAGCCTCGGGACCAATTCCAGGGCGGGGCTTGTGAGAGACAAGCAAACTCAAGAGGACTCCCAGAGGCAAAAAGCCAGGAGCCTCAGGGGACTCAATTCTGAGAAGACCTAAGTGTTACATGTTGGGGTGGCCTCTAGGGACCATCATTGTGCTGGTGACTGGCAGCTGAAGGAGATGAAGAGCAGGCTCCTCGGAGCTTCCCGGAGCTCTTCTCCATCTTTTATCTGCAGGCCTGCGCTAAGGACGAGGAGGAAGAAAGAACTTTAAACGTGACGAAGGAACGAGGAACTCTTCGCTGAGGCCCAGCGCAAGTGACACCATGTCACTGTGGCAGGGAGAGCGCCATCGCAGACGCACCACACAAAGTGTGCTAGAGACCAGGCATATCGGATTCTATTTCATCCTCTTCGTGTTCCCCGGAAAAAAACAAGACAAACTACACTGCTTTCATTCCAAATCCTAAGGTTTTGTGTTTTTCCTTATATATATTTATTAAAAAAATGCTCCTTTGATCGATGCCACCAGTGACACCCCACATACGGAACGCCTCTGAGCAGCTCTCTCCACGCAAGGCCACTGCTGGTGACAGCCAGCTGGTTTTGATCACAGCCATTCCGAATCGGATTTTCATAAGATAGATGAGGAGTCTTACTGCTGCTCTCTCTTATCAGATGAGAAACGGAGGGGGAGGGGAGGACGGGTCCTGAGGGAACAGCGCAACAATCAAGGGCTGTGTGGTTCTTTCTCTGTCCCTCAGCTGCAGCAATTTTCAAAAGAGTTCGCCTCAGGCACTTTTAAATGATGGTGTCTCAATTCTGTAATCATCTTTCAAGAGCTTTCTCTTAAAGGGTCTTTTAGGTAAACCTAGTCCGTCAACCACACTTATGGACTTAGGAATCAAACTGTCCTCCCGTGGATGTGTATAGATGAGTCCCCGCGTCCGTGACTGGCGGTGAAGTTTTCGAAAGCTGGGGAAACTGTCGCGGGGAAGGAAGATCCATGGCTTGGCTAAATTTGCCTCTTGTGAGAGTTAGGGGGTCCCCTGCTGCCTCCTCCCCAGATTTTGGCCACCAGGAGGTTCGGCTGGCTCAGGTCCTAGAGGAACACATTTCCATTTGGGTCAGATGGCAAAGAGTTCTTTCTCCAAGCAAGGTAAAGTGATGCTCTATGCTTAACCTCAGACATCTGCCCCTTTCCATTTCATCGAGGCAACACCTGGCAGTCGGGCTTCAACGTGAGCAATCGACCGCCTAGTGAGGGGCACATAGGCAGTTACTGGCCATCCAAAATAATTTGCCGAGCGTTGGAGGCAATTCAGTAGCTACACCTGTCTTCATGGCAGACTCCATTGGGCTGTTCCTTTACGTAATCCCCAACATTTGAAAAAGATCCTAGGACACCAAGCCTTTATCTCCCGGCCATGTACACTCCAGTGTGTATGTAGAGTTTCTGTGTGGAGGCTGCCATTCTAAATGTGGAACGGGTTGCACTGAGGAGCTCACCTGCTCTCATGGGGCAGCTGCCCACTCCCTCCACAACTGTAGGGATGAGGGACTGCATCTGGCCTGGAAGGCTGACCACCACTCGGCCACATCTGGACAGCCTCAGAGAATTAAATAGGAGTGATTTCATCCTATCTAGAGTCTACCTTCGGTTCCCATGAGGAGGAAGCCAAGAGCTGAGGACACAGACCCTCACTTCTATCATGATTTCAGAGAGATGGAATTCTTTACATTGGTCCACTGAATGTTGTGTAATCTAGCATAAAACACATTCCTCCAGCTAGACTATGAACGACAATGCTGACGGTGCTTCCCGAGTTACCGGAGGCAGGTCATGCAACCTGCTCCATCAAAAGCATGCACGCACCCCAGGCGCGGTTCTTTTGTTCTGCCCCTTCAGACAGGGACATGGGAGTAAGCTGTACATGTGAACGAAGAAGATGGAATACCAGAGAAGCTAGCTGTTGACCGAGGTGTCCTGATAGCAACTGCGGCAAGTCTGTTACTGTCTGAATGTGACGGTCCCCATGTGACATGTCCCCATGGGCTTACAGTTATGCACATTTGTTCTCTAGGTGGCTATGGGAAGCTATGGAACCTTTAGGAGGTAGCACCCAACTGGCAGAAGCAGGTCACTGGGGACAAGGGCTTTGAAGGTTATATTATCATGGGGCACCATGATGTCAGCAGTCACCGACACAAGCATCTACCACTGTGATGTGAGCAGCCCCACCATGTTTCCCCTCTGTGATGGACTGAGACCCGCCAAAACTGTGAGCCAAAATAAATGTTTCCAGCAAATACTGCGGACACAGTGACTCAGAAGTAATAAATACATCTGGTGTGACTTAAAACATCAGCATACTGCTCAGATACAAAGAGTGCCCCCCCCCGCAAGCTCTGCCACATGCAGCAACAGAAGTCAGCCATGCGCTTCTTGCCATATGTAGAACCCCCTCCAGGGTCCCAGAACTGTGGGGTCCATCTTAGACCGGAACGTCCAAAATCATGAACTCAAACAAACCTTTCTCTTCATAAGTTCCTATCTCAGGTCCTTTATTATATAGTAAGCGAAAGCTACTTTCTTTGCTGCTGTGACACAATCCCTGACAATAACCAACTCAGGAAAGGGGTCATCTCGGCTCACAGTCTGAGGGTACAGTCCACCATGGCAGGGAAGTCAAGGTAGCAGGAGCTTGAGGTGGCCTGTCAGGAGAGCAGAGAGAAATGAAGAGGGGTGCTCCACTAGCTCTCCTTTCCATGCAGTCCAGCGATTAGGGCGGGTCCTCCTAGCTCTACTAACCTAGTCTAGAAAGACCCTCACAGCCACGCGGTGATTTGTCTCTGGGTGATTCTGGACCTCGTCAAGCAGAAAGCCAAGTGCTGACAAACACGCACCCTTCTAAGTAACACTGAAAACAAGGGTACTTAGGACTCAGAATTAAGCACTTCCTCCATGCTACGTTAGCTAGGCTTTCACCATTAATACAGCTAAGGTGCCTACAGTGGGCATATGATATAACAGTGTGCTCATTGTCCTACCTATGGCCAGTGATGTCATATTGTCAGCTTGAAACTAGCTGACGTGGCACCGCAGAACCTGGCAAACCCTGCCCTTCGTGACTGGCTTTCTTCCTATGGAGAGCTGGTTGCTAATTTGCTTGTGCCTTGTTGCTTACTGGCCATGTGACCTGTGAGTTATTCAACCCGCCATGGTGAGCGGGCAAGAGGGTGGTTATCACCAAGGTGAGCATCTCCACAGGTGAGGCAGTTAGCACTGTGGACATGGACACAAGCTTAATTAACAACACGCCTTTCCACAAGATTGGTTTCTGTTTCAAATTTCTTACCCAGTACCTTGTAAACAGAGTAAGGCACAGACCAAAGGGAGGGCAGTCTGCCCTAGCTCACAGCCTCTGAGCACTGGCTGCAGTTACCATGTGTGGATGCTGAGGCAGGGTAGGCAGGGATGGGGTTAGAATGACTTCCGTATAGAGTACTGTTAACTTTGGACTTGAACTGGTTTATTTAATAAAAAAAAAATCAGTGGTAATGACTATTGCTTAACTAAAGTTATGAATACAAAGGGGCCAGATTTCCTAGGAGGCACCTAGGAAATGCCACCAGCTGCATGAAGCTTCAGGAAGGCGGGCCACACAACAAAAATGTCACTAGGCATGAAACAGGTGAGCACCAGATTCCACTCGACCTGCTCTTAAAGGGTACTTCCCACTTTCGCTTGCTCTCCACTGAAGCCATTAGACACAAAGTGACTGCTGTCCGCAGAAGGGATGAGGGATGTGGCAGAAGGGTTAAGGGAGAATGAGACAGTGCCCGAAAGAGAGGCGGAAAGCCCAGAGATGGAGATGGCTGGGGAGTAGGAGTCGGGGGTCGGTTGAGATAGCCCTCTAGAGATAGCGTATTTCCAATTCCTCTGACAGCCTGTACCTCACATCTCTGCCAGCCTCATTGCGTGGCTGTGCTGAGCCACTTTTACCTATTTTCCCTGTTGACATGGATAGAAAATTGAGCAATTACCCTTAAACTCAAAGCTCTCAGATCATCCAGATTGCTACACTTGAAGAATTAAGTCCCCAATCGCCCCTGGCTAGAAGGGGCTCGACTCAGATTGTCCTTTAGGAATTAAACACTTTTTGGTTGGTCAGAAGGATTTATTATTCCTAGGTTTCAAGGCATTTCACTTCTGTCAAAACTGGACCTCGGAATGTGAAAGAGACAGCTCTCCCCAGCGGGGCTGAGGTGCACCCACAGCTCAGGGTTGTCGTGAGAGGGAGTCACAATGCTAGACAGTCCTGCATGACGCAAGAAGGTCAGCTCTCCCCAGCGGGGCTGAGGTGCACCCACAGCTCAGGGCTGTCGTGAGAGGGACGCAATGCTAGACAGTCCTGCATGACGCAAGAAGGTGAGGCTTGAACACAGGGACTCCTGTTTTCAGAGACTGGGGAGAGGCTCACACATTTTTTTTCTAACTTGCATCTTGGTTTAACATAAATGAGTAGAAAGTTAAGTCCATGTTCAATTGTATATTCAGCGATAGTTTTAACCTGAATATTCTTTGTGTATGTGTGTGTACTTCTGCGTGTGTGCACCCCAGAGCATCTTCCTGCTCCCATTTCCCCAGTGCTGGGGCGATAGGCACACACTCCTGTACCCAGGATTTTCATGTGGGCACTAATAAAACTCAAGTCCATGTTTGCATGACAGGCACTTCGCCAACTGAGGCTTCTTTCCAGTGTCCCCGAATATTCTTTTCTGGAGATAAAGAATTTCTTTTCCCCATATGTATACCCCTCCATGTTCTTTATGGCCTTACAGCCTATCAGGAACTTGCCTTCTACCACTGAGTAAATTTTAGGGCAGATGGAGACTAAGCAGTCCCGAAAGAAGTGGTGGTGGTGGTGGCGTGACACACCTTTGTGCCTGTGGTCTCTTCTCTATCTCCCAACCCCTACTGCCCTTCCCTGAATCTTCCGCTCTTCTATCAGCTGATGCTTGAAAGACCACGTTTGGATCGCCTGTCTGCTCCATTGCCCAGCACACCTGTGCTCTTCCTTCAGGAGACCGAGTCATCATCTATTCCTTTTTGTTGTGTTTGTTTGTTTGTTTTTTTTTGAGACAAGGTTTATCTGTGTAGCAGCTCTGACTGTCTTAGAAGTCACTGTTTAGACCAGGCTGTCCTTGAACTCACGCTTTTTAGATCCCTGCCTCTGCCTCCCAAGTGCTGGGATTAAAGGCGTGTGCCACTACATCTGCTGGCCCTACTTATTTAGCTGTGAGATAATGTGTTTTATTCCTGTTCCCCTGCTACACTGTAAGCTGCCTTGAAGGCAAAGACAACGACAACCTTATTCACCATCATATCCTAGAGCCAAGCCTCGTGCATCACTCAGCAGAGGGATGTACAGATGGTTGCTGAGTCAATGAATGAGGGAGCAGCTTGTTCAAGAAGTCACTTTCACAGACTGAGCTCAGTCCTATTCCAGATACAATACTTCTTTTCAAATGCCAAGTAACCATCCATGACGGATACCTAATGGCTTTAGTGCAAGCCAAAACTTGATTTTTTGTTTGTTTGTTTTTTTCTGAGACCGGGTTTCAAAAACTTGATTTTAAGAATGGATGATCTACAAATTGAAAAATGGGATTATGTGAAATTAAAATTTTTGGTATAGCTAAAGAAATAATCACTGAGAGCTTACAGAATGGGAAAAAATCACTGCCAATTATGTATCAGACGAGGTATTAGAATGTGATACTTTCTATAGATAAAGAACTTCAGACATTAAACACCAAATATCCAACTGATAAATGGACCAATGAACTGAATAGGAAGTTCTCAAAAGAAGAAATACAAATAAATATTTGGAAAAAGTGTTCAACAGCCACTAGAACTGCTTTGAGGTTCCATCTCACTCCAGTCAGAACAGGCATCATCACGAAAACTAAGAAAAACAAATGCTGAGGCTATGGGGAAAAGGATACCCTCTTACACTGCCGGTGGGGTGGAAACTGGGGAGGCACTGTGGGAGTCAGTGCAGAAGTCCTTCAAAAAACTAAACACCAAGCTGCCATGACTCAGCTGAGCCATTCCCAGGAATATACTGGAAGGACAGTTAAGTCAACGTGCCATGGAGATATTTGCACATCCAGGTCTACCACTGTACTGTTCACCTAGATGTCCATAAGCAGGTGAAAGAAGAAATATGGCATACACACAATGGAATTTTAGCTAGGCAGAAAGAAAAATTAAGTGATGACTTCTGGAGGAAGATGGGTACTGAAGATCACATGCTAGGAGACAGACCAGCCCCAGAAACATAGTTAAATACTGCATACACTCTCTTACACAGACTCTAGATTAAAATGTACATCTATGTATGTGTGCGTGTGCACATGCATGTGCATGTATGTGTGATGAAAGGGGAAGGGGAGATTGTATGGGGAGAGAGGGGAGAAAAGAGTAATGAAAAATGTGTGGCAAGAAAGCAGAAGGGAGGGGGACATGTGATGGGATGAAGGGGACCAATAAGTCACAGGGAAAGAGCATAAGAGGATTGGGACCCATACCATCAAACACAGTGTGACATGTGTGTGTAAAATGCCAAAATGAATGCCATCACACTATATGCTAACTTCTAAAATGTCTTTAAAAAGAATGGGCTGCTCTGCCAGTGAAGGATGCTTGTCTAAATAGAGAAGACTTGCTTTGCCTGCTCAAGGTCATGTGGGGCTCTGGCTGCCCACCACTCTCCAGCTAGTCTCTATAATCACAACCTCCCACTGGTTAAGAATACCTGGGAGAGCCTCAAGCGAGAGCCAGCAGGTTAGGAAGAAGACTGAAAGCCTCCAGAATGTCCCTAAAGGCAGTCTAGAGTCAGAACGGACAAGAATCGGGGCTTAGATCTGCAAACCTGCACCCCTTCCGGCTACATTAACCGTTCTCCACCCAGAGTCGCTCCTCATGACGGATCACATCTTCTCTTCCAGCCAATTAGGTTCTGTTCATACCTCACAACCCGACCCAAGTTCTTCCTTCTTCCTGAGGTGTTTTCAGCACCTACACAACTAAACACACGGTCACTACTATGCAACCATGTCCTGTCACGCCTCTCCTCTCTCCTCTGTCATAGCTGCTGAATTCCTATAGAGGTTTTTTTTTTTTTTTTTTTTTTAAATCAATCTTCTGTTTTGCTTCCCAACAAGGATTCATGTTCCTTTAGGGCAAAGCCATCCTGGGTTTTGTGAAGGATTTACAAACCACTTCCAAAGACCTAATCCAACTTGCAGCTGTGTTCTACTTACAGAAGATTTTTTTTTTTTTTAAAGAATTCGTTCTTGGGGGTTGGTAGCCTAGCTCAGTGACAGACTGCTTAGCAGACCTGTGGTCCTGGGTACAAGCTCCAGCACCACATGCTTCAAAGTGTCATTTTTAATTTCATATTTAATTTTCTCGTGCTGGGGATTTAGCCTTACAGGAGCTATGGGCATTTTACAATTATTTAGTCTGCCTGTCGTCCTCTCAAACCTAACTTGACACCTTTCATGCTGTACTCTCTGTTCATCACAGGCTCCAACATTCTCTGTCACCTACCCTTTTGTTATTTCACATGTTTGTATTCTTTGTCTGTCCTCTACATCATCTGAGACTACAGCCTAGCCATGGTCTCGCAAACAATCCCACATCATGTCCTTTGGTTCACCAGCGGATGCCCAAGCCACTTGCAAATGTCGCTCACCCTGTTTCCATCCTGAAATCTCCGAAAGTCCTTTCTCCTGTGTTTTTATGCCCTATTCCCTAGAAGGATGAGGCACTGGTGGAGGGATGTCATGCTTCTCCTTCCTCCCTCAGGCATCGGGGCAGTGTGAATGGTACCCACCAAGGGTGAAGATGCTGAGAATGCAGCTATGGAGATGTTTCTGAACCAGCTCCATGACTGACAGGCAGGCAAGGAGCAAGAGTGTTTTCTCGCTAGACCAGAAGCTCCTGGAGGCCTGGGGCTGCCTTAGTGACCACCATCTCTCGCACCTGGGGCAATACAGGCCCCAGCAGGCACTGAGTGAGGACCTGTTGGCTCTCCTCCATAAGCCTAACTTCCAAGGCGGGTAGGAGATGGGAGTCTGTTTGACCGACAGAACGAGGGAGATTTGCTCTTGGTTCTCCTCTTCTCTAGTGCTGCTCACTGATGACCCATCCCCACCAGGTGAGATCAGCCCCTTCCTGGGTGAAAACACTTCTTGCTCCCCTAAGAACCTGAACAGTGTTTTATTAAGAGAGCCAGTAGGTCTCTTTACAGTTGTCTAAGGAGCTGTTTAACGTCATCGTTGAATGCGTGGCATGGATGATTCATGGGGGTCATTTCTGGACTCACCCCACCCACCAGATATTCTAAGTTCAAAGGAGCAGACCTCACTAGCCAACCAAGGAAGTCTCTGAGCAAGATAATTCTAGAAACTAGTTATATGTAACATATGATTCTTAGTGCATAATGGATTCTAAACATTCACGTTCTGTGAAACGGACTAAGTCGAGTGTGAAGTGTGACATACGAACTGATTTTCCAAGGTGCCGCGTTGGTGGTATAGTGGTGAGCATAGCTGCCTTCCATTAAGGACGCAAGCAGAGCTCAATGGAGAGACAGACTGATGCTAGGAAGGAGGCGTCAGTCCTGGGGGGTTTGTGTGTCAGGCCTCCATGTCAAAATCAAAAGTTTCCCATGCCAGGTTTAAAAAAGGGAAAATATTAGAGGGGTTCTCGGAAAATCGGCCTCTTTCTTGTTTCCTTCCTTGGTGGGACTTGACTAGGCACCCAGCAGTCACTGTACAGTCTGTGGTGAAGATCCTAGTAGCACTAAGGAATTCATCCCAAAGGCTGAAAATAAGAGCTCGGAGGTCAAAGGTCTGCCTCAAAATCCTGCTGCTATCAATTACTGGCTATGTGACCTTGGGCAAGGCTACCCTCCCCTGCCTTAAGCCTGTTTGTCTTCAAAATGGGGATAATGAGCAATTCAAGTGTTTATCAACAAGCTAATATACGGTGTGTGGTATGCCCATATAAAGGAGCATCACTCATCAATAAAAATGAAGATACCAACAACAGTACATGTGACGATCTGAATTGGTGTTGGAATCATGATGAGGCAAAAAGTCAGGCATGTCTAGGCTTCTAGTTATGTAAACTGAGATAAAACATATGTACTTATGCCTTCATTTATTCTGGGAAATGAAATTACCCATTTTTCATCAGGGGAAAAAAAGAGCATCAACTGTTGAGACCAGAGGCCAAGGAGGGATGCGCTGAGGGGGTAACAGAGACTCTGTCTGTTCACTGTGACAGTGGCTTCACAGGACAGGAATGTCAGCCAAAGAACTGCCTACTTGGAATGGTTAAGGCTTTCTGTACTCAAACAGACTCAATAAAGTCGATTTAAAAACTTTTGCCATGGAGAGGTGGTGTGTCAGGAAAGTGCCAATGGTACAAGCATTAGGACCTGAGTTAAGATCCTAGGAACCCAGATAAAAAGTTAGGCTTGGGGGCTGGAGAGATGGCTCAGAGGTTAAGAGCATTGCCTGCTCTTCCAAAGGTCCTGAGTTCAATTCCCAGCAACCACATGGTGGCTCACAACCATCTGTAATGGGGTCTGGTGCCCTCTTCTGGCCTGCAGGCATACACACAGAATATTGTATACATAATAAAAAATAAATATTAAAAAAAAGCTAGGCCTGCTGGTGTGCGTCCAACACTCCAGCAATGCAGGGCAATGGATTGCATTGATCCCTGCAGCTCACCGGCCAGCCCAGTCAAACTGATGAACTCTGGGTTCAGTGAGAGACCCTACTTAAAAAGTAAAGGTGAAAAGTAATCTAGAAATGACATACCTATCAGCCTCTCACCTTCACATGAATGCGTACACACACACACGCACACACACACACATGCACACACACACACACACACACACACACACACACACACACCACACCGAGCTTGCCATAGACTGTTGACTGTTCTTGAGAGCCACATGACACAATATGTAAAACATAAGCCAAATTGTTATCATATCCCTAGCTTGGCAACTGGTAAATGGTGATGGCGACATTGGTAGACAACCGAGGTGTAAGAGCTGATTCTCCTGGGAGTGGGAAGGGTAGCCTCTGAGTCCTGCTACCCTATACAATACCCTCTAAGCTTCCATTTCTTATGTATTAAAGGGCAAGTTTGCTGACCATGAGCCAATCATAAAATGATTCCTGTATCAGAAAGGGTCTACACCCAATCACTTCAAAATACACCTAACCTCAGCTGGAATTTCCCTAAGCAGGCTTAAAAGGGGCTTCCTTATCCTCCCCCAGGGCCAAAGCCATTTTGGGTGGACCCAAGCATGCTGATTTTTCTCCGTCTTTCTGCAATTGCATATTGGTGTCTTCTGGTCATTTGGAGAGATAGAGATAGAAGTGGAAATACCTCTTCCAGAAGGAAAATGAGTCAACAGAGACAGACTCAGAAGAGACAGCAATGATAGGATTAGCTGCCCAAGTACTTTAAATGGTCACTATAGATTACTATAGCAACAGAGGACACGTGTACAAATGTACACACACACACACTCCAACTCCATACACACACATAAAAAGAAAGACATGGGCAAGACAAGAGGTAAGCGGAAGATCTGTTTTAGGGAAGAATTGGGGCTGGAAAAGCTTCTGAAAACTTCTGAAAAGCTTCTACCAGCCACGCAGAAAGTGGGTCTGGCTGCAACCCAGGAAAGCTGAGTGCAGTGGAGTTCTGAAGGAGCAGAGAGGAAGTGGATAAAGCAGGGGACCCAGCAAAAGCACTCGGCAAAGCAGAGATGTGAGCAGCAGTCCTGGATTCAAGCCCGCAGCCAAGGACTTCCCAGGGGCCCCCAGGTCTCCCGACTGTGCCCCAACTTCTTCAAGGAGCTCACCTTCTTCATCTGATCCAGTCTGGCTGTGTTGTCTGAGGCGGCGGCTGTGAGTGGAAAAGAGAACAGGAGAGTTTTAAACACAGATAGCAACAACCTAGAGTTAACGACTGTCCTGACTAGTTTTAGGTTAGCCTGACACACAAACTAGGATCCTCTGAAAAGAGGGAACCTCAACTGAGAAAATGCCTCCATAAGATCCAGGTGTAAGGCATTTTCTTCCTTAGTAATTAATGGGGGAGACCCAGCCCATTGTGGGCAGGGTCATCCCAGGGTTAATAATCCTGGGTTCTATAGGAAAGCAGGCTGAGCAAGCCATGAGGAGCAAGACAGTGAGCAGCTCCCTTCCATGGTCTCTGCACAGCTCCTGCCTCCTGGTTCCTGTTCTGACTCCTCTCAGTGATGACCAGTGATGTGGAAGTGTAAGCTGAGTAAACCCTTTCCTCCCCAACTTGTGTTTGGTCATGGTGTTTCATCACAGCAGCAGTTACCCTAACTAAGACAACAGGTAATAAATTAAAATTCTCCTTCTTTCATAATCTTGGTCAAACATTTTCAGGCAAA
>JAQHUG010000081.1:5282155-5294543 GCA_028555095.1 Dicrostonyx torquatus
GAGAGAAGTGTGTTATGTACACCCCCAGGTATTAGTAGAGGCAGAGATTGGATCAGATGTGTTCCTGGATCACCTTCTACATTCTCTGTCTGTCTGTCTGTCTCCCCCCTTCTCTCTTTGGAGACAAAATTGGCCTGGAAATCTCTATGTAGACTAGGCTGGCCTGGAACTCACAGAAGTCCACTTGCCTTGCCTCCTGAATGCTGGGATTAAAGGCCCAGACCACCAGGCCCACCACCATATCTTTTGAGACAGGGTTTCTCTCACTGAAGCGTGTACTCACTGATTGGTTAGACGGGCTGGCCAACAACCTCTGGACCCCCGCCCAATGCCAGGGTGACAGACATACATGACCATATCACTTTTTCTGTGTGGATGCCAGGGATCAGAATTCAGGTCCTCATGATGGCACAGCAGGTTATTTTACTGCCTGGTCATATTCCAAATCCCTGTAAGGCCTTCTTAAAGCCTTGGCTCCAAATTAGATTGTTGAGTTTGAGTGTCAGTAGAGCAAGAAGCTGAAAACGGAAATGGAGGCAGACAATACCTCTTTCAACAACTGGATAATGACTCATTGACAGTTTGCTTTCTTCAACGACTAAGGCTCTGGCTGTATTTGGTGCTGTTCCTTACCAGCTTAGGTACATCACAGGAGCAAAGGCTGCGTACTGGCTCCGCGGTTCGGTAAGCAATCTTCTATCTCATCACGTGACTGGTACTGGGTGGAATCTGAACCTGTGTGACCCATGCCTTTACCTAAGGCAGTGATTCTTACATGTCAGTGACATGAGAGCCACTGGGAAGCCATGCAGACTGGTGGGTCTGCATGGAGAGATTTCTGAACTGACCGATATGCGGATAGGGAGCCCAGGACTACATACTGATGTTGTCATTTGTGGTATTATTATTATTGCTTTTACTATATGGTATTATTATTAATAAATAGCTTATGCTCTTGGGAACAGAAATGAGGTTTTACACATGCTAGATAAGTATGCTCCTCCTAAACTACACCCTCAATGTAGGACAGTGGATTTTCAACAAACTTCCAAGGAATTCTGACCTAAGAAAGTTCCCACAGATGCTCTGTGGCTGGCAACTGCTGATGGCGTTTAAAGGGGGCTTTGGGGTATATGGTGATTCCATTTTTCTATGTCTGAAAATCCCTACAATGAGATTTGTATTTTCTTTTAAATAAATTATGTTCAGTCTGAAATCGAGCACATGATAAGACAGCTGAGGCATGGTGGCAGGGTCATAACGGCCAGAAGCAGAATGCACAAGATTCTCACCCCGTCAGTGCAAAGCCAAAAACCTCACCAGCAAGAGTTTCCCCAAGGCCGACTACCATTCCTGCAGACGTAAATAACTCTTCTAGCTAATGATCATAAATTAATTTTTTTTTATCAGTTAAGAAATAAAAAAATAGGCCAGGTGGTGGTGGTGCATGCCTTTAATCCCAGCTTTTTGGAGGCAGAGACAGGTGGATCTCTGTGAGTTCAAAGTCAGCCTGGTCTACAGAATGAGTTCCAGTACAAGCTTCAAAGCTACAGAGAAACCCTGTCTTCCCCCAACCAAAACAACAAACAACAATAACAACAACAACAAAATAATAAAATCTAAGTTTAAATAAACTACTCTCAACTACACTGTTTCTTTTTAACTCTTAATATTCATTTTTTTATGTGTTTGTATGGGTGCTTGCCTACATGTGTTTTTATTCAACAGGTGCATTCCTGGTATCCACTGAAGCCAGAAAAGGATGTTGGATCCCCTGGAATTGGAGTTACAGACAAATGGGAGCTGCCACGTGGGTGCTGGGAACCGTGTCTTCCGGAAGTGCAGCCAGTGCTCTTAATCACTGAGCCATCTCATCTCTCCAGTCCCCTACACTGTCTGGTTATTGTTGTTTTAAACTTACTTTAATTTCACAATCTGAGTGTCGTTGATGCATGAATGTATGTGCACCATGTATGTGCCTGGATAGCTGAGCCCCAGGAACTGGAACTGGACAGTGGTGAGCTGCTGTATGGTGCTGGGAACTGAACCCAGGTCCCCAGAGAGAGCAGTGAGTGCTCAGAACCATCTCTCCAGCCCCACCTACTCCAGGCACTGGTTCTAAAAGTCAGAAGACTATGGGTGAGGTCAGGAGAGAGAAGGGAAGAGGCAGATGTTGGAGGAAGGGGGAGAGCTACTCAAGGATATGGATCCCAAATGGCCCCTTAAGGCTGGCATGCCATGGCCTGGTCCCAAGCCTGCGGTGCTATGATGATCTGGAGGATCCTCTGGGAGGTGGGGCCTGGTGGAAAAAAGTGAGGTGCTGGGCCATGCTCCTGAAGGAAATATTGAGGCCCTGTTTCATTCCTCACACTTTTTTTTTTTTTTACTTCCGGGTACCATGAACTGAAAAATCCCTCCTACCACAGTGAACTGTGCTGCTACAGGCCCAACAAGAACAGGGCCCACAGCTATGCATGTAAACCATGTGCCAAGAACATTTTCTTATGTTTAAGCTGATTACCTCAGCTGCTCTGCTCCGGCAACAGAGAGCTGACTGAACCCACTCTGAGTGCAGCTGTTGACTCAGTGGGCACAGTTAGACGGCTGAGCAGCTAGGGTACCAAAGTGAAAGATGATGGCTGTGATAATCTCTGGGGGAGGCTGATTAATGGCCATTTAGCTGTTCAGTGACCAAAAAGTGGCTGATTCAACACAACTGCCCTGGAGCCCACGTTCTGTTTTCTCTCCCTCTAGGGGGAGCCAGAGGACATTCTCCACCATCTGGTTTCTTGGAGAAAGGAGACCGAACAGAAGATATCCTTGGAAGGGGTGGCCTCAGGTTACTCTGCCCCCCTCCCTCCCCAGAACGTAAGTAACAGGCTCTGGAACACCACTGCCTGAGAGATGAGAGCTTTGCATCCTATACCCTGCCTTGGCTCTGGCTCACACGTGTGGAAAACTGGCCATTTCTCGGTTTTATCTAGGGTGGCAGTTTTCAACCTGTGGGGATTGAATGCCCCTTTTTACAGGGGTCACCTAAGACCATCTGAAAACACAGATATTTACATTATGACTCCTAACAGCAAAATTACACAACATGAGGATCTGTATTAGAGGGTTGCAGCATTGGGAAGGTTGAGGACCACGGGTCTAGAGTATAGGTGAATTTGGTTTGGACCATGCTGCTGTTTATTCTTTTAATGAATGCTCACCTTTCTGGATTACTGCAATGAAAAGCCTGGTAACAGCACAGCCCTTGGGACAGAAGCCTGACTACCAGCCACCCTGAGCTCCCTCCCACAAGGCATCACTGCGTCTATGGTTGTCTTAGAGGAGCCAGGGGACAGCAAGATGTCCTGCAGCCATGTGGATATGCGTGTGTGAGCCCAAGGCAGCCTAGGTGGGAAGTACCTTCTAGACCCAGTGTAAGTTTCTCTATAGAGAGATAAACGTGCACATATGTGTGCCCTGGGGAGCTGATATAAAGTACAGCTCTGCCTCACAGCTCTGCCACACCCATCTCATCCCCAAAGGCACCGCACTACACACACACAAAACGTTTTTCGGTGCTTTCCAAAGACATCAGTATCTATGTAACAGCAGCTACTACATCTGCAGTAGCCACTGACACTCGGGGACACCAGGCGCTGTGACCACGGGCCTCGCCCTTGTCACAGAGTTAACTAGCACGAGACTGCTTCCCTGACTTTCACTCTAGATCGCAGATACACGCTGGCTGCCGTGCCAGCATCTCCAGGGCACCCACGCAGCTGTCTGGATTCCTGTACACACAGTCCTGCCAACTCCCTACCTACACAAAGAGAGGAAAGCTGCAGATAATCCTCCAAACAGGCAGCTCTTAACCATAGGCCACAACAGAATGACATGCAAAACTTTTTCAATGGAGACCTGCTAGCTCCCCCTGCCACACCCCTCACACCCCCTACCTAAGTATTAATTTGTAGAAATAGGTACCAGCCATGGTTATGAGAGTCACATTCTAACTGTGTTCCAGATATGAGGCTGGACGTCAAATACCTGCTGAGCAGCGAAACAGGCACCTGTGCCCCTTCCTCTCTTCTCCTTTTCAGTTGCCTACCTACTGTCTTCCACCCAAAGGGAGCGTTGATGGATATGGACTTGAAGAAGAGAGGACCAAGAGCCCAAACGGCCCCTAAAGGAAAGCTTCTTATCCCTGGGACTCACATGAGCCTGTGGCGTTTGTACAACCCAAGCAGGAGTTCGCCACCACAGCAGGCAGACAATCCAGACCCACTAGAGACACTCACTCGCTCAATACGCACACTGTAGAAAGCATGGCGCTTGCTGAGCCAGCACTTTGGAAAGCTAATTAAATGCCAGGCTTCTTTTGAGGGGCTCCTCCATCGCTTGCTGCCTGCTTTGGCCATTCTTCAGAAGACAGCTTTACCTATGGACCAGAGGAAAGAACCCCTCCTCTCTGACATGGCAGATTTGGTAATGGGGCACACCAGTGGTGAAGAAGCGTGTCTTGGCCAGCCGGCAACCTAAAAAGGAGAAACCCCAGTTATCTCGCGGTGGCCCTTTGTAAGCCACCAAAACAGCTGGCCACAAGCTGCTGTGCTCCCAGTACTGGCTTCTCAGGTGAAGTGTTCAAAGGCTGCCTTGCTACCTTCACCTTCCTGCACAGCCCAGAGCTTGGCTCGGCACACAATCAGTCCCCGCCTGGTCTTCATTCCTGTTTCTCTCAGACATGGTCTGACAACATTTCTCCTAAGAGCTGAGAGTTAGCAGTGGCCCGCCAGACCCGGGCACTAACACGGCATAACGTATGAACTGCTATGACATATAGCATACATGATATACTAGAACAATCCCATCATCATTGCTATACACTCCATTGCACAGCTGAAGAAGCCGAGGCTCAGGGAGGTAAAGTCACTTGCGTTCTGATGCCCACCTAGAGAACAGCAGGCATGAACGCAAGCCAGGATGGCTAACACCAAAGCTTAGCCTTTAACCCCTGCCTCACAGGGACACACATACAAGCAGCTCCATATGGCAGATATGTCCCTTCCATATACTCCACTAGGACCCAACTGATCTTTTCTATGGTGCCAATATGCTTCAGACTTATAGGAGGGCTCCAGCTTTGCCGAGTCTCCCAACCCTGTGGTTTAATTGTTCTGTGTGGCTTATTATGCATTTGGTAATATGGCAGGGAGGGGTTTAGTTAGCTAGGTCACCCTCCCTTCCCCAGTCCCACCTTTTTGCTTATTTGGCTGGCTGAGGAGAAGCATGACCTCGCTGTCACATTGCAAGACTATAGCCACAGAGAACTCTGGGTTCTCTTGCTTTCATCTGGGGCTCCACAGAAAAGTATGTGCTATGGGGTAAAAAAAAATCACCCCAGGGTAATTCCTCAGGTGAGGGTCTATCTACCTTGTGGACAGTACCCGATTCACTTCTCCGATGGTCTTGTAGCCATCTGTCCTCACTGGCCCCTGCTATATCAAGGGCTTGGGTTGGTCATCAAAATAAGGACCGCATCTGAGGGACCTGTAGGTGGTTATGACCCCAACTTGTAGACATTCCCAACAGCTGAGGGTGAGGCCCCCAAAGCAACCTGGGTCCCCTCTGCCATCAAAGTCTTTGCTGCATCCATGTGAAGACTAAAGGTGGCCCTGATGCAGACCTCATGGAAATAGTCTCTCATGCCTAATGGAACACTGCGGAGATCTAAATGGAGATAAAGTACCATGGCTCAGAGGACAGACGGGATGCTATCTTTATGCAGCATGACAATGTTCGGTGGCTAATTAGACACCGTTAACCTAGTTTAGCAGTGGCCATAACTGGGATAAATGGGGGGAAGTGTCCTTGAAGCCTCTTAATAGCGATGGCACACACTAGACCCCAGACCTGCCTCCCTACTGAGGCAGAACCAGTGCCAAATGGACCCCGGAGTCAGTGGACATTCCCGACGGCCATTGTCTCTGATCCAAGAAGCGCAGTTAAGAGTCTGGGCACACAAGGACAACCGCGACTCTTGTAGCTGAGAGGACACTAAAGGCACATGACTCCATTGCAGAAAGATGAAGCTCTGCAGCAGGGGCGGAGTTCACAGAAGAGAGTTAGTAGAGAGACATCAGGAAATACACAGTGGCCAAAGCTCCTTGCACTTTGCAAACACATACGACCATGGAAGGAAGCAATCAAAACGGTTTCCTACCAAGTGCTCTAGACTCGTGGCTAAAATGCCTGATAGAAACCTCAGAACTGCTGGGCAGCGGTGGCCCTCACCTTTAATCCCAGCATGCAAGAGGCAGAGGCAGGTGGATCTCTTGAGTTTGAGGCCCTGGTCTACATAGTGAGTTCTAGGCCAGTCAAGTCTACACAGTGAAACCCTGTCTCAAAACAACAACAACAAAACAACCAAATAAAAGCTCACCTCCCCACTCACCACCACCTCTGAAAGCTCGCTGAGTTTCACCCAGGCCCGAGTGAGAGATAAAGAGCCATGTCTCCCTGATCCCCAAACCAAGGCCTCACTTCACAACGCATATGGCCAGAGATGGGACTTCACGGTGGCAACTGAAGGGAAGGTGAGGTTGGCTGCTGTGAACGCAGCCACGCTGTCCACTCAGGATCGGGTAAAGAATCAAACACTTAAATCATGGCCAAATTGTCCACTTGGGACAGGGTAATGAACCAGACACTTAGGTCTTTGATCTAATCCATCCCCACTCTCTCGAGTTTCTTCTGAAAGTGGAAGTGCCTACTTCCCTCTCCCCCCAGTTCCCATTATTCCTGTTTAGTGTCCGATAAAGATTAGGGTTATCTTTTCTCACTGCTTTCAAAGATAGTTAAGAACTCACTAACATCCGTGCGGTTATAGGTCACACTGGATCCTATTTAGCTTGTGCAAGAATAGTTCATCATCAAGTATCATGTTGAGAGATGAAAACCATATCCCTCTCTTGTCTGTGCACAGAACCTGTCCTTGATGGGCCAGTGAATTAATGGCCATTCCTGGATGAAGTCTGCCCCCTGCTGGGAACATTAAGAACAGCATCTTTGTTAAGATTCTTATACAGCCTGAAGGAAAAGGTTGGGAAACGGTCACAGTTTCAGTACAGGTATCTGCTGCAGAGGAAAGTAGCTCAGAGTTTGGAGTCTGTACCGGCGCCACCTCAAATGTGTATTATGTTATTCAGGAAACCTTTATGGGACTGCAGTTTTCCCACTAGAACAAGTAGGAGCTGGGACCTGGAGAAGTTTGGTGATTTCAAATCTGGAGGGATGGTGATTTCAAATCTGGAGGGAGGAGAACATTATAGAAATAATATTAAATCCTCCACGAACTCACACTGCAAAGTCTTAGTGACCCAGGTCACTGTCACCCACCCTGAGTCACTGCTAAGTGTGACACGGAGACTGCAGGGACCTAAGGATGGCCCCAAAGCTGGCTGGCTGCGGACCTAGAGCCTCCCACACGCTCCCAGGTTTGTGCCGTGTGCTCTCCTAGGCTCCATACTTCACAGGGAAGGGAAGGTGGAGAGAAGCAAACACCAAGGAGGGACTCAAAAGGAAACTAGCCGCCGCAGCTTCCGGAAGGCCTGCCCCGAGAGAGCCAGTGAAGCCACAGGAATCTTTCCAGTTGGAAAAGGCAGCCTAGACAAAGATCAAGCCATGGCAGGGCCACGTGAGGCAGACAAGGTGGCAGTTGCTGGCAGCCAGGTAGTGGCTAAAAATGGGGAGGGTAACAGAGCTAGCAGAGTCTGCAGGCAGGTTTGTTTAAGAAGGGACTGCTATCCACACCAGCTAGGCTGAGATGGCACAGAGGCCATCTCATTGCGTCCCTGGTTCCCCTTCAAGTCACCAAGGTGACAGAGAAGCTGGACTTCTGCAGATAACACACAGCTGGCCTGGTCCTTTGCTCCTGCAGGAGGGAGAATGGGGAGAGGCAGCAGCTGAACACGGTTTCCCAAGTGCTCCCCATGCCAAGTGCCATGGCCGGCATTTCTGCTACAGCAGTACACTTTCTTTAAAAAGACTCTGAACTTTTCATCTAATCAATTTATTTGAAAGGAAACTTCATCCTCAATGGAAAGATGACATCATCAATCAGTGGGACCATATGATGAAAACAGATTTAAAGAATATATGTTTTATTTTAGTGTAGACAGACATGACAATTTGCCAAAAGTCTGAGCCTCCCGTGTATTCTTTGTTGGGAATGGGCATTATCAGGGCTGGGGGAGTGTCAGGGAAATCCTGAGGGTATGGCGAAATTCATTCTTTGGATGGTCAGAGACAAAAGCTAATGGAAAAGATGAACCACTAGGTTCGAGTCCAGTCTTGGTGAAACACAGCTGTGTGGACCATGAAAGGAACAAGATGTGACAACAGAAACAAGCAGAAATCGGGGGCCCCTAAGTCACTGGCTGATTTCTCAGTGTTTCCAGAAACCTTGATTTCAATCCTCTTTTGTTTGGTTTTTGCTTTTTGTTTTGCTCTGTTCTGAGATGAATCTCCCCATACAGCGCCAGCTGGCCTTGAACTTGGATTCCTCCTGACTTCATCTCCCAAGTGCTGAAACTAAGGTCTGCTCCACCAGGGAGGCCTGTAAAGATTTCCTTCTAGCACTAACCTGCTGGGTGTTTTCCTACTCCCTTGACATCCTATCCTCACAGAAGCCCACAAAGACTCCGAACTGAGCGATGAGATGTGCACAAGGAGGGTCTTAGGACCCCACACTGCCCTTGTGGTTGCCACATTTGAGGCAAGAGGGGCTAGCAGGGCTGTGTGTGGTGCTTCTTGGAGATCTCGGAGCACCCCAACGTACACCGAGGGTAAACACGAGCCAAGGACACCCTGGCACTTCAAACCATGGCTTCTTACCTAACAGCCATCAGGAAACCAGGAAACCCTGGCAAACCCACCAGGACGCAGGCTGGTGAGAGGGCGCCAGAGTAAGACAAGCCCACCCTGCCAAGCTGTCTCCTGTGCGCATGTGCCCAATCTGCTGCAGCTCATAATAAAACTGTTCTTGCTTATTCCTAACAGGAGACTGAAAAGCAAAACGAGGGTGTAGATGTGATGCTCACAGATGGATTTTACTTCTGAGAGCACAAACCCATCAAAGGGAGAACAAGGGGACCACTTCTGTCAGGAGAATTTCACCCAATGGCAGACGTCCCTCATCACGCCCTCCTGGCTCCCACCTGCTCAGACTGCAAGGCAGCCAGTCTCCCTTTAGCTCGGCCTGGCTGGCTCAGGGGACACAACTTTTTTCCTTGGAAGTTTTTTTTGTTCGTAAGATTGCTTCATATGATCAACATCTCATTTCTGTGAGGGTCCCAGAGGATGGCAGCAAAGACGACTTTATTCCAAGCACCTAGCTCTTGCACAAACAGTACAGTGAGTGGCCTTTTCATGAACTTGAGATGAATGTGAGCGGCTCTCAGGGTTTGCGCATGGGCATGGCTGTAGAATTCGAGGCACATTCCATTATACTAATTAGCTGCATGACCTTGGGCAGTAGGGCAAGGTGAACGTAAGGGCCTTTCTAACTGTAAGCTCCTATAATTCCAAGCCACTTAACCTCCCCAGGCCTCATGTTCTCCAACTCCGAACAGAGGAAGGCAGGTTCCACTGGCGCTCGGGGCTCTCCCGAGTTAGAGAAGGGCAGCAGCCCTGCCTCTCCTGATCCACATCCGATCCTGGATCTGTTTGCTGGGAAACAGCCTCTGACAGTTTTCCTGCATCCCCTTCTCCACAACTGGCTTACCTCTGCCTGAGAATTTCAACCAAGAAAACGCAATATGCTTGTCTGGAAACCCAAATCAACACAGCGGGGCAGGAAGTGGGATGAAGGGAAGGGGAGACAGTTTCGATGGGGCGGGGGTGGAGACAGGGAAGGTAGGAAGGAAATCATCTGTCCTCTTCCAGGCATTTTTTAGGGACAACACCATCACCTGCATGGAGAAGTCTGGCTTTCTCTTGACGAGTCTCCTAACCCAGCCACTTGCTCTCTTCCGGCCAAATGCCACTTCTGGTTCCCCCTTCCTGCCAGGTGGCTGGTAGAAGGGTATTTGCACAGATTTGCTGAATGCTGTAAACCTCTGAACCCAGGCAGCTCCAACCTGGGTGCAGTCTCGGGCCGTGGGCCTTGATTTAGACAGCTCGCTAGAGACCAGAGATTCTGAGTGTGGGCAAGTCAGAGGGTTTGAATGTGAGTCTCCAAAACTCATGTTGCAGTTTAACCCTTGGGGCAGCAATTAACACCTGGTGCAACAACTTAACCCCTGATGCAGCAATTAATCCCTGATGCAGCTTTCAGGGGTGCTCATAACATTGGCGCAGAGGGATAAGCACATGAGGAAAAGGCTGGAGGGAATCCACTAGGTCCTTCTGCCCTTCTGTTCGAGGACAAAGACTTGGGGTGCAAACCTGGAGGCAGATAGCACCTCTCAGCAGAATCTACTGGTGGCGCTTACTTTCCGGGTCCAGTACGTGTGACCTGGTCTACTGCATCCTGTTATAGCAGCTGAAACAGACTAAGACAGAGGCTCAAATCAGTTTCGCCATTCCCTAGCTGTGTGCTCTTGGGCGCGCGGGGCGGGGGGGGGGGGGGGAGGGAGCTTCTTAAACAGTGAAAATACCACCTTCTACTGCACAGGACTGGTTCGGGAATCAAGTACCATAATTCAGGCAAAGTACTGGGCGTAGTACACTCACACATCACCTAATGAGGGGGATACACGCTGAGCACTGCACCATTAGAGAACATCATCGTTGTGTGAGCATCACAGTGTGCATTTAAAATAAGCTGGCTATGATGCCACTAGACAACATGGTCATGGGGACCCACTGAGGTACCTGAGATCTGCTGTTGACTGATGTATCTTATACTCAGCAAGTGCGCAGTGGATAGAAGCAGCTGCAGCCACGGCAGTTGTCCTCACAGGAGACAGTAACGTGACGGGATGCTTTTTCTTGCAGGGATGCTCTTTCTCCATGGTACCAAACCAAACCCAAGCCTGCAGATTGCTAGCTGGTGGTGTCCACCTTAGCTGCTCCATACCTTTTGTCTCTAAGGCCCGACGTGCCCCACTCCTGCTGCCCCTTCCTGAATCTGCCTGGGCACTCAGCTGGGCATCCAGCAGCCTGCCCTTGCTGCCTACAGACTCATGACTGCGTGGGCATTCCACCCAGCTTGCTGGCCTCGCTCAGCTGCCCACTGCCTTTTAAACAGAATGAACTTGACCCCCCCCCCAGGTTTTATAATGTGTACCCTGCTCACTTTCCTACCTCCTGCCTTATGTTCTCTGACTCTTGGTTCCTTCCCCTCATTTCAGCCTCTAAAGTTTATTCCTATGTAAAAAGCAACTTTTCCTGGCTTTTACATTTTAAACCCTTTCTTATGGATTCTCCACTTTTAGAATTAGGTGAAATTGTTTCTGAGCTATGTAGTACACACCTCCATCACATGACACATTTAAAAAATATAGTCTTTCCATGTAACCCAGATCAGCTTAGCACTCACTATGTAGTCCAAGGTAGCCTCAAACACAATTCTCCTGCCCTGGCCTCCTCGGTGCTGTGGTTACGAGAGCCGCCACAGCCAGCTTCACCACTGTCCTTACAATCTGAGTGGCCAGGCTCCTCTGGAGCAGCTCGCTAGTTAGAGGACAGGACAGAGACAACAGCCTAGTCCTCACCTCAAAGCCATCCTCCCTTCCTCTTGACTCAAACCCCTGTTCTGCTAGGGTAACAAAGAGCCTGACTGAGTTTCCATTCCGCAGCTTCTCACTCTGTGAGGAGGGGGTTACCCATTTCTGAGGGACAGAAACCATGAAGCAGATCTGAGGGAACCCCCTCACACGTCATCTCCAGTAGATCTGAGGGAACCCCCTCACAGTCATCTCCAGTAGATCTGAGGGAACCCCTCCTCACACATAATCTCCAGCAGATCTGAGGGAACCCCCTCACATATCATCTCCAGTAGATCTGAGGGAACCCCCCACACGTCATCTCCAGCATATCTGAGGGAACCCCCTCACAGTCATCTCCAGTAGATCTGAGGGAACCCCTCCTCACACATCATCTCCAGCAGATCTGAGGGAACCCCCTCACATATCATCTCCAGTAGATCTGAGGGAACCCTCCTCACACGTCATCTCCAGGAGATCTGAGGGAACCCCTCCTCACACGTCATCTCCAGCAGATCTGAGGGAACCCTCCTCACACGTCATCTCCAGCAGATCTGAGGGAACCCCCTCACAGTCATCTCCTGCAGATCTGAGGGAACCCTCCTCACACGTCATCTCCAGCAGATCTGAGGGAACCCCCTCACATATCATCTCCAGTAGATCTGAGGGAACCCTCCTCACACGTCATCTCC
>JAQHUG010000081.1:5295240-5320569 GCA_028555095.1 Dicrostonyx torquatus
TCCTCACACGTCAACTCCTGCAGATCTGAGGGAACCCTCCTCACACGGCATCCCCAGCAGATCTCAGGGAAACCCCCTCCACACGTCTTCTTCAGGAAAAAGGATCCTGCTGGGAAGTTCTTCACCTTCCTGCCATTCCTGCTTTTCCTGAGGAAGAAAGGTGAGGTCCGACACATCTGTGACTCAATGCTGGGGCCTGCATATGACGTAACTACACATTACAGACAGTGGGGCAGAGAGCTGAATGGGCTCTGTCCATGCCAGCGCCATGGGGCTGTAGGCCCTGTGTCTGCCCTGAGGATGGGGTTTTACTGCTTGGAGTGAAAACGACCCTACTGCACAGCTTGTTCAGCAGCAGATGTGACTCGTGTGCAGCTGGCGGGGAAACTAGGCCCTGTGCAGCCGTGATCACTTAATCCTGGAACAGTATCTCTAATGAGAAATTCATGACTAGGAATGGAAATAAGGCAACTGAAAGTCTCAAGACACAAATGAGAGACACTGTCACAGTTGCTAGAGAAAGTCTCAAACTCAGAAAAAACAGATGAACAGATTCAATCTATGACTCTGCTCTCACCTAAAAAGAAGACACCCGCCATGAGGAAGGGCAGGGACAGCTTTTCAGAGCACAAAATATGGGCCACCATGAGAAATGCATACATCGGGTTTCCTGCCACACAGCTCCTAGGAGACTTTTTTTTTTTCATATTAACAGCATGACTGAAGAGTAAGGGCACCAAGAGAGCCCTAGGAAGGAGGACTGGTGGCTGAAGGAGCTGGGACTTTTGATGCCAGTCCCCCAACTTCCCTATGCCTGACTGAGAGGGGAGAGAGGCTGGAAGCTGGATTCATCATCAATAGCTAGTGACTTGATTAGCCATGCCTATATAATAAAACATCCATAAACACCCAGCAGAAGTAGGTCCTGAGAGCGCCAGGTTGGTAAATAGGAACATGTCCAGGTAAAGGGCAGGTGGCATACCCCAACTTCAGAAGTCCTTCCTTTCCTTTCTCTATCCCTTCAGTTAGCTGCTCACTTGGATCCTTTCAAATGTGCTGTGTGGGCCAGTGAGACAGCTCCGTGGGTAAAGGCACGTACCACCAGGTCTGAAAACTGGAGTTCTCCCCGCAGGATGTAAATGATGGGAGGAGAGAAATAACTCTTGCAAGCTAATCTTTAACCTCTACAGCTATGGCATGTGCAAACACGCGTGAACACTCTCTCACACACACAGTAAATAAGTAAAAGCTGATAAAAAAAAATGAGAGAGGGTTTCACTGTGTAGCTTTAGCTAGCCTGGAAATCACTATGTAGAACAGGGCTCGAACTTCCAGAGACCCACCTGTCTCTGCCTCCTGAGTGAGGGCTCGGATTGAAGGCACATGCCACCACACATGGCACACACACACATATTAAATATGCTTTACAATAAATTGGTAATAGCAAGTGAAGTGTTTGGCTGAGTTCTGTGAGTACTCCAACATAGTATTTGTATCCTGAGAGAAGGTAGTGGAAACCCAAGATTTATAGCTGCTTAGTTAAGAGGGAACCTGAGGCCTGCAGAGTAACCAGAGGCCTGCGGTTGGTACGGCCCGGTTGGGGTAGAAGAGTCCTGTGGGGCTGAGCCTTTATCTTGCAGGATCTGCTAATAACTCCAAGTATACAGTGTCAGAACTAAGCCAAACTGCAGAACACTAGGTTGGTGTTCACTAGAGAATGGCATGGTGTATTAAGAACCCCCATATACAACACACACACAGACACACACACACACAGACACACACACACACAGACATGCACACACACAGACATGCACACACACAGACACAGACACACACACACAGACACAGATACATAGACACAGACATACAGAGACAGGGACATGCACACACACACACACACACAGAGACATGCACACACACAGGCATGCACAAACAGAGGCACAAGCACACCCCTCTGAAGTCAGCAGTGAATGCTGAGGATTTGAGCACAGTGGGATAGCAGGGCTAACTGGTCTGCAGCTCTCACAAAGAGGATTTTCCTCTGGGGAGTACAGGTTTCCCTTCCTGTCTGCAAACACCTCAGGACTGTCCTGTGCCAAAAGTGGCTCATGTCTTTAATCCCAGCATTTGGGAGGCAGAAGCAGGTGGATCTCTGTGAGTTCAAAGACGAATTCAAACCTGGTCTACAGACTGAGTTCCAGGACAGCCAAGGCTACACAGAAAAACCCTGTCTTGAAAAAACAAACAAAAGGCCTTCAGAAGAGTTGTGACATAGCGTGTCCCTTGTACCACTCACTGGTCACACACCAGTCAACAGTCAACAGCCCATTTGGTTCCTATTCCTTGAAAGATGAATTCAAGCCTGCAGCTCCAGGCTCTTTTGCTCCCCTGGGATATCCCTGGGTTACAGGCCCCACGGCAGCTCATTCTAAACACACACGGTACATCCAGGCCTCCACACACCTGGCGTGTGCCTGGAAGGCCCAATCCTGCCTCCCTCTCATCAACTGCTTCACTTCTAAGCAGGGATTGTTGGACCAAAATGACCTGTTCTGAGCAGGCATCTAGGAAGTGTGTTAGATGCTCACATAGGCTTTTGGAAGAGAACCTTCGAGATGGCATGTGTTGGAGCCAGGGTGGGTTGGGGTTGAGCTCAGGACTTCGCATGTGCTGAGCAAGTGCTCCACCTCTGAGCTCCAGCCCGAGACTTGCTTTTTAACTAAGCCGAAGAGGTGCTGCGCTGCAAGCTCACGGTGCAGCACTCAGAGCCACGCCACACCTCCATGCAACCCAGCCCACCGGGGGATCTGCATCCTACCCACTGTCTTTCCTTAAAAGGTCCTCCCTCATTGCTAATAAGACGTTCAAGGCTCAGTCTTTACAAACTTCCCACCTCTACAGTGTGGATACATGGGATTCATTTCCCGGTTTACACATTCTACAGGGGAGAAGGGAAGCACTAGGGTCATCCAGTTCGTGTGTGTGTGTGTGTGTGTGTGTGTGTGTGTGTGTCGGTGTGTGTCGGTGTGCATGTTCCTGCGTGTATACTTCTGTGCAGGTACATGCTTGTGTTTGGGCCCACGTACATACACACATGCGCCTGGAAGTCAAAGGCTGGCATTGTTCATCTTCCTCAGTTGTTTCTCTGCCTCATTTTTTTTTTTTAAATGGAGATAGGGTCTCTCACTGAACCTGGAGTTCACCAATTAGACCATAATGACTGGCCAGCAAGCCCCTGGGAAGGTCTGCTCTCCACCTCCTCAGCACTGCAATTACAGGCATTTGCTTTTTCCATGGGTGTTGGAAATCCAAACTTAAGCGTTGTCTCTCTGGCTCTGTGACCATTTAGTTCTGGGCCAAACTCCTCAGGGAACATTGGGCCAACAGATGCAAATGATGTGACCAAGACCACATGCCTCTGAGGACAGGAAGAGGGGAAGAGCACACATAGATGCCTGGCACCCGGTACACAGGAAAAGGCGATACTACCAAAGGAAGGGTGCTCATTCAGCAAGCTCAGGAGACAGACGCCTGGCCTTGTTAGTACACATTCTCAGCACCTTATTCTAAATAAATTATCATGTCCCGGGCTGACCATGGGCCCCAGAGTCTAGCTGCCTCGCTCCCAAACTGGCTGCTTGGGAATAGATCCAGCTCTTGGAGGGCACTGCGGGGTTGGAAGGGACAGTTGCTTCCAGTGCTTAATTGGACTTAATGACTGGCCTAATTAAGCTTGCTAATGGCAGGTCTAGTAGGGCCTTGGCTCATGCCTCACTGCAGCCGCATCCGCCCCCCTCACCTTCCTCCACAGGGCCAGGAGCTGGCCGAGGCACAGTTCCTAAGATGACAGGCCCATGGAGGCCAGAGGGCTCTGGCCACGCCTGCTGGCCTTGCTGTTCCAATCGCACATACCGTGCACATGGAGGACCCGTATCAACAGAGTCCTGGGGTACCTGCTGAACCCTACCACAGGCAAAGACACTTTACCAGGTGCCAAGGTGCCAAAACTAGATGGTGAAGCCCAGACATTATGAGTGTGACTCTTACAATCAGCCTTGCGTGGGCCCAAGTTCTGGCTGGCTGTTGAGCAGCTGTGTGACTCTGAGCAAGCTATTTAACCTCTGGTACTGGCTTCCTTACCTGCCAGCAGAGCTAAAGACAGAAGCGCCTTCCGGGGCTGTTCTGAGGGCATAGGATGATGGTGGGGTTTAGCACAGGGAAGCGCCTTCTGGGGCTGTTCTGAGGGCATAGGATGACGGTGGTGTCTAGCACAGGGAAGCGCCTTCTGGGGCTGTTCTGAGGGCATAGGATGACGGTGGTGTCTAGCACAGGGCCCACACAAAAGTCACTAATGATGAGTATACATGCCTGGGCCGCAGGTCTATGTGTATGTTCTCATTCCATACAATAGAGGGCAAGACACGGAGGATATTTCTCCAGAAGAGAGTCTATGGAAAGGACGCTGCACGTTTCCTGAAGAATGGAGCTAGTCTTTAAAAACAGTTAACATTGATAATAATATAATACAATCATCACCATCATTATCAGAGGATTGATAATGGGAAAAAAGAAAGAAAAGAAACATCCAGAGTCTCCACCAACAGAGGAACCCAGTCTATGGAATTAATACAGGACAGTTAGGAAAACAAAACAAAGTAAGGGTGGTGGTACAGCTCAGTTGGTGGAATGCTTGCCTAAATTGCATGAAGCCCTCGGTTTCCTTCACCGGTACCACATAAACCGGGCATGGTGGCACATTTCTGTATTCCCAGAATTCATTCAAGAGGAGGGAGTGACAGAAGGATCGGATGTTCCAGGCCATCTTCTATGTGGGGAGTGCAAAGCCAAACAAAAAAAAAAGAGGTAAAGCTAGAAGCCCTAAATGCAAGCACACACGCACACACACAAATCTTCAAGATGCAATTATCATTAAGAGAAATACAACAGGGGCTGGAGAGGTGGCTCAGAGGTTAAGAGCATTGGCTGCTCTTCTAAGGATCCTGAGTTCAATTCCCAGCAACCACATGGTAGCTCACGACTGTAATGGGATCTGGTGACCTCTTCTGGCCTGTAGGCATATATGCAGGCAGAACACTGTATGCATAATAAATAAAAAAAATCTTTAAAAAGAGACAGAAATATAATAAAAAGGCGATGTGCAGAATACAGTATGCTTAAAATATTTATATGTGGCGTGTGTCTATGCAAGCAAGTGTACACACATTTTGTAAGACAGTCCTCAATTTTGTAACACAGTCTCACTGCCTGTGTTAAAATGCCGAGAATGCCTTCTAAATTTATAGAAGCACACAGTTTAGTACAGCTCACTGCAGAATCTCAGACACTCCCACCGCAACCTGGTAGCCAACTCAGAACTTGCACTCCCTCCCGGCTGGTGCCCAGCATCCCCAGAGGGCACTACATTCTATCATAGCCTGGAAGGAGATCCAAACCCAAAGAGTCAAAGTGAAGTTCCTCCTCACACATACTGCTTTGGACCACCAGAAAATCAGAACTGCCAAACTGTCACAAGTCAGCACACTTCCTGAAGTACGTGGGGACAGCGGTCCTGGGAAGTCACTGCTAAGGAGATGCTCAACTGGAGGAGGCAGCTGTGGGTAAATTGTTTCTGTCTGGCTTGCATTTGAACACTAGGGAAGGAAACATGGAGTCTGAAGCTGATGTCAATGAGTTCTCCAGCGGTGGAGGGACTCACATAGACCCCAAACAGCCCTTCTGGCAACAGCAGAACTGGATAGATCAAAAGATGCAGGTTTGAACTTCCTAAGAGCGATGACCTCTGCACAATGGACAATCCAGGGAAACAGGGAGTGCTCCACAGGAGACATTTTGCCTATGGTTGGTTGTTCAAGGGCTGCTCCTGATCCATGGGGACGCGCCTCCAGCTCTACAATCCCAGACCCAGCTCCAAGAAATGGCCCGCTGTGGTGGCTAGAGAGCTTCATGTCTGCAACACTTGACACTGCCAAGGGCTACAGGCCAGTCTTCAAAGGGCACGTAAGAATTCATTCTAGATGCGCAGTTGGACCTTCATTACAAAGAAGCCAAGAGTAACTTGGCCAAGAGAAGCTTATGGTGGGAGGGGAGCTGGTAGCAGGGTGGGGAGGGGAGGGACGCCACCTATCCCTGGGTCCACCAGGCTAGGACAGCTACTGGGACAAGGACCTGTGGACTAGGGGCTTTAGAAAGCTGCACCCAAGGGGGCTCCAACTGTCCTCTCCCTGAGCACATGGGCAGGCAACATGTTCAGCCCAGGCAGTCACTCTTCCTGACACTGGGGCATCAGATGTGTCCCTCTGCTCCAGAGATGGAGACATGCTGAGGACTCCTTAGCAGCACACCACTCAGCTCTGCAGAGCTAACGGATGCTGGGCCGGGAAGCGCTTGGCAGCAGTCCTGTCACTTCAAATGGAGGCATTGCATCAGCGAACTGGCTTTGTGACACTAGGCAGGGCCCCAGGTTGCACCCGACTCTGCACCCAACACCCCTGTATCTGTCCCACAAGGAAGATTGATGTGCAGGTCATACCCCTTCTCTAGCCTACAGGATCCCTGTGAGCATCCTAAAGCCTCCAGGAAACTTTCCAGGAGTCACATGGCAGATGCTTTCTTGGCCTGGGAAAAAAATATTGTACCACCTGCCTCTCTACCTCCCACTGAGATTAGGAAAGTCCGGTAAAAACCAGCACTTTGAGATCCGAACAGGAGAGCACAGACCAGTGCTGCCTTTGAGTCACAGCAGTTAGGGGAAATATATTAACTAGTGTTTGTGTGCGTGCACAAGCAGCGTGATGTGTGCACGCATGCGTTCACGTACACACACAGGCAGACATTCCCACCACGCAGGAGGCAGAGGCTAAAGAGTGAAATCCTGTCTCAAAACAAACAAACAAACAAATGAAAGACATGACGCTAACTTGCAAAGCCTCCACACGTCCTCCTTCGCTTTCTCTCCTCCTGTAGGAATTCTCAGCCTCCTTCAGCCTGGTTATACTTCAGTTTTAAGCCCAGGCTTTCCTACACAAAAATGCAACAGGCCACCTGGGAAAACCAGACTGAGGCCCCATCTCCAGGGCTTGCCTTCCCGAACACCAGTTAGAGACCTGGGAAGTATCTCCCTGTTGCAAGGCTGCAGGGCTGAGTGGGGAGGAGCAGCTCAGTCTCTTCCTTCATCTCCACCCTGTTCTGCCATTATGCACCCATCACGGTCACTCCTTCCACCTCTATGGATGGAGCAGGGTGCTGGGGGGCAGGGTGGAAAGACCTGATATGTCAGCGCATTTCCCCCACTTCCGTGAGGATCCTTGTCTTTTGCTTGTTATTTCAATGCATACAGTCTGGGTGTTGTTTAGTTTATCTTTGGATCCTACTGAATATAACAGATACCCAGCAATAAAGGATGTAGGTAGATTAAAATCAATTAGGAGTAATTATGGGCTTGCTTATCATGTGCTTGCTTTTGCAGAACCAGGCACTGACCCTGGGGTCTCACTATGTTCCCAGCTTCTTTTGGCCTCTTTTGCAATTTGGAGGCAAGGCCTCACTAAGCTATCTAGGCTGGCTTTGCAATCTTTCTGGTTCAGCTTCCCAAGTATTTGAAGTTACAGGCCTGAGTCGCCTAGCCTGGGTTGGCCGAAGCTTTTCTAAATTTGTTAAACCAAAACCTACCTACCTCTTCCTCAAACATCTGTCAGTCTAGAAGGCTCTGAACATAAATTCAGAGGAAAAGAGAACTCACTCTTTGTGGGTGTTGGTTGAGAAAACTGTAGCAATTTCCACAAGGGACGAAACTTTCTAGACTGATGAGACATGCCTTATGCCCTAAGTGTTCTAAGGGAGGTGAAAGATTCCACCCTTTGGGAAGCTCCTTAAATTCAAGGAGGAAACAACTCAACACCTTCAGGAAATTCCTGAAACTGATCGGATTCATTCACCCATCCCCAAGCATATACAAGCTGTAAAGATGGCTAGGAGACACCCAGACAAACAGAGCTATCTGGACAACTAGCTGAGCCGCCTAGAAGAGGCTCAGTCCAGGCAAGTTGGCTGGAAGAGACCCTCTCCAACCTGTTGACCTGCCTGAAGGCTATGCAGTGTGTTCCAGGCTCCCAGCTTTCCTGAGCCATCACCCATGATGGTGCAAGCTTTGTTGATGTAGCTGTCTTTGAGTACTTCTTGTTCCAGTAAGTCCCCTCACCCTGTCACTGGTAAGAAATCCCAATCCAACTCATTGGTTCACCAAGTTGGATTTGGGTGGTATCCTTATTCTGGTCAGTCTGTCATCAGTTCCCTAGCTTGGGTGAGTATATGCTTCTTTGTGTCTCCCAGGAATAGTGACACACAATAGAGTCTTACATAGAACAAATCAATGTAAGGTGTTGACATATGACAGCGTTTGGCTCTAAAGCCATCTTTTCTAAGCTTAGCGTATCTTAAAAGTTGACTGTAGAAGCCCTCTCCCTGCCACACACAAACACACACACACACACACACACACGCACATACACATGACTGTTAAGACAGCTGTTCAAACGGAGTTCACATGAACATCTCTGAAAGCCATACAGACAGGCCCAGAGTTCTGGCACTGTGTGTGTGTGTGTGTGTGTGTGTGTGTGTGTGTGTGTGTGTGTGTGTGTGTGATTACTAACTAGGTCTTCCCTTCTCTGTCATCTGCCTTCCTGATCTCACTCAATCTTGGACACTTGTCATCTGACAGGTGACTAACCTGCTGAGAATCAAGTAACTGCTCCCTCTGCCATATCAGTTCTGGGTTCTTTTTAGGTAAAGCTAACACACAGGAAACCAATTCTCAAGGCATTCAAGTTTATTTTGTTTTTCTTGAAATCCAAACAAGCAAAATTGAGTTCACTGAGGAAAAACTGAAAGTCAAAAGTTAAAGCCTTTTCCTTCTCTGGACTTAGGGGCACACGGTCCCTTCTCTGGACTTAGGGGCACACGGTCCCTTTTCTGGACTTAGAGGCATATGGTCCCGTTCTGTAAGGAACGGCTAGACCTCACAGACCAACTATGTACTGGGCACCTATGTATGCCAAGCACAACAGACCCAGAAGCACAGAAAATGAACAATGATCTTGTAACTATGCTCAAGTTATTAGTAATGCAGAGAAAGAGGCAGTGACAGCCCCAAGAAGCTCAGTGGAACAGTAAGGACAAGACCAACCTGGAGAACTAGGAAGGAGCCACAAGTCCACAGGCACACACATTCACAGCGGTCCTTCTACTGAAAGTGTGTGTGTGTGTGTGCGCGCGTGTGCGTCTGATTACTAACTACGTCTTCCCTTCTCAGTCATCTTCCCCAGTGATCTCACTCAACCTTGGACCCTTGTCATCTTACAGGTGACTAACCTGCTGGACATTCCTACAACCTTACCACAGGTTTGAAATTTTTACACAATAAAGATTAATGGCAGGGAGGCAGGAGAGTAAGGACAGGTTATATTTTTGGCAATCAAATCATCAATGACAAGTTCTTTACAGAAGAATTTTCAGTAAGGAGTGAAAAAAATTTTTGAAAATCACCATGTGATAATGTTCAATGAAATGATTTCCTTAAGCAATTCTCGCCAGGATGCTGCACCTATTAAGAGTCTGATGGAGAGTGGAGGGCCATGCATGACTAACTTCACTGACCATGGATTGCTTAAAGAGAAGTAAGTGGGTACCGGTGCCTACCTTTCAGCTGTACCTCCCCATGTCTGCACTACCCACACCTGGGCCCCCCCAAACCCAGGCCCTCCCAGAACCCCCATATTGGAACCCCCAAGCCCATCTAATACATATCCAGGTCCCCCCATACTTAAGCCCCCCGAAAGGTCCCCTCTCACACACAGGGCCCTCCCAGGTCTCCCTACACCCGGGCCCCCTCACTCCTGGGCCCCCGACACCCAGGACCCCCCACACCTGGGCCCCCTCACTCCCAGCCCTCAACCACAACAGTGCACATAGCTTGAAGTACCAGCTAGACCTAGCTATAACTTTTCCTTGGAACAGGACCATGGGGAAATAAAGAAACAATTTAAACACCACAACTCCGAAAAAAAAGATCCATATCCACAATACAGGATACTCTCAGGCTGTGTCTTATGTTCTGCTCTCCACCCAGCAAGACAAAAACAAACAAACAAAAAAGCAAAAGGTTTGGGGAAAGTGTGGGGTGCAGCAAACCTGAGAAGCTCGGGGCAACAACTAAGCAAAGTGTGGACCTTGATTTGTCCTTTTTATAGCCCAACTCCACCAAGACATCTTTGCTGCAATGAAAATAACTGAATATGATCTGGGTATCAGATAACATTAAGGAATTGTTATTAATTTTGATAGGCATAAAATAGCATGGTGGTTAATAAAGGAAAACAGTCCTCATCAATTAACAAAAATGATCTCCAGCAGGAGGGAGGGAGTCAACAATCCTGTCAGGCTGCTCTCCTTGCCAGGGACTCGTAGTCCCAGGTACGTCTTCGTCAGACGAACTGTTTACCCATACCTATGTCTAACCCAGCAATTTCCCATCTTTCAAGTCGTGGAGCCACTAAATGAAACATCTGAGTGGCAGCTGGGAGGGATGGAGAAAGCTTCTCACAGGCACAGCCAGTCTCATGGCTTGGCCACAACTAGGTCTGGTGTAGGCCCAAGGGCAGAAGATTGTAGCAGGCTTGCATCCCCAGAGCCACACACATCACCCAGAAGGGAGCTCCAGCAAGCCCACGCCTGTGACACCTTCCTAATGAACAGGCAGGCTGTGGTGGGGCTGGGCAGGCTGTGACATGGCTGGGATGAGAGGTCACAGCCCGTGTCTGTGGCTGTGCTTGGAGACTGCCGAGCCCTCCAGTCTGGTGAGTCTCTGCCTTTCACACTTCTGTAACCTAATAAGTATTAACTACTCGCCGCTAACAAGAAGGTAGAGACTCCAATATGCAATGACACAGAGGGAGAGGACAGAGCCCTTTAGCATTCTTGGAACATCTATGCCATTAAGAGAGAGAGAGAGAGAGAGAGAGAGAGAGAGAGAGAGAGAAAGGAAGAGGAGGAGGAGGGAAGGGGGTAACCTCGGGACCAGAACACGGCAGTTCCTCCGCCATCTTGATGTCCTTGACACGTGCAGATGGTGTGGAAGTGGCTGGCACCTGAACAGCCCGCGAGGAGGAATGAGCGGCCAATGGAGATTTATGTGAGCAGAGCGAGATGGACAAGGTAAAATTGTCAGGAGGAGTTGTTGGAAAGTAAAATATATTGTGACAATTCCACTCCTGCCGTTCATCAATAAACTGACAGATCATTTAGTGTCAATTAGGAGTGATAGATGGACAAGTCCCCGTGATCCTGGGCCAAAATTAATGGCTGGGAGGGAGAGGGTGATTGAAAATGACGGCTGACATTGAGAGCAAAGTCCTGAAAGTCCCCGAGGGGCCATTACTTGCCTCATTCCCTTGCAGATCAATGCAGGGACAAACCCAAAAACAGACACTTCGAGACAAAACTTAGTCAGAAGGCCTTCTGCTCCCCAGGTCTGGTTCCCTGCGCTCAACTCTTATCACCATGGCCATGGCGGGGACCCATCAACTCTTTTAAGTGTCCCCATTCAGACAACTTCAGGCAGCGGACTCCAAGATGGTGGCTTTGGCACAGCTACTACTTTCAAGCCAGGAGAAGGGACAGATAATGACGTCAGGTCCTCAGCTATTCCTCAAGTCAATCCTGCTCTTTACCTTGGAGTGAACCTGAGTTCTAGGACATGGTACCTCCCAGGGCCAAGGCCCACAGATGCTCTACTCTGTCTTAGGACTGTTTCACATGCCAAACAAAGGTGCCACGGGCTCTCATGTATGCTGGCTCTGAGCTCACGAGTCAGAGGCATAAACAGCCCTCGTCTGTCCACATAAGACAGGTAGCTGTCTGACACTGTCATTTGTCCTCCTTCACTGATGGAACCTACCAGAGTTTGTCACGGCCAGGAGCTGTTTGCACCCCATCCCCATATTCTTATGATGAAATGCTAATCTCTAAGTTGATGGTGTTTGCAGGTGGTGATTGGGTAGGGCTCGGGGTCACAAGGATGGAGCGCTCACAATGGGAGAGGAACAGAGGCGGACCTACCCAGAAAGAGCTCCTCATCAAGAACTATGTCTGACCTTAGACATCTTGCCTCGAGAAAGACCAGTGGAAATGTGCACTGTCTGAGCTTCAGGCATCTGGAAATTCCTTAAAGCAGCCAGACTGTGTCACAAGTATAGCGCTGCACAGCCATTGTTATCCCAGGAACTATGAAAGCAAGCAGACTATTTTCCAGCGTGAATTCTTTGACCTAACCGTCTAAGGAGCAGGCTGTCTTCCTCCCGACACCAAATCTTACACCAAAACATTCTCACTGTCTCTATCAGAATCCAACTAGCTTGACCCACATCTACTCAGCATGGTGGCCCCTGGCCTTGTCACTGACGTCTGACGTCACATGGCTAGCACCACCCATGCCATTTGCCTCTTACTTACCTGTGCTCCTTGGACAATTCCCGACTTATTGACTGAGATGCCTGATATCCTCGATTAGAATCTAGCTACCCTGCATTGTGGTACTCACTAGAGCAGTCTGGTTCGGGCAAAAACACTAGTAAGGCTAAACACTAAAGCTGCTAGGGAAAAAGTTGTGGAAAGCAGACTGTGCAGCGCCCTCAGGCAACCAAATCGATCACTATTCACTCTTGGAGAAAACCAGAACTTTCCGAGGGGAAGCTCTCTAGGTCCTCAACAAGGCTGAGCGGTCACACTTGATACTGCCAGCACAGTCCTGTGCCTTCACATGAGACACGGGAGGAGGTGTACAGTAACACCTGTTCTTGCCCCAAACCTTCAACATGAATCTAATCATGACAAACTGGAGAAACTAGAGACAGACTTTTTGTGAGATGACTGGCCTGGATGCCTCGGACAGTCCACAGATTCCATAGTAATAGGAGCTGCTGTGGGTTAAGAAAGGAGAAGAAGCTGGGCCTGGTGGCGTGTACCTGGAATTGCAGCACTTGAGAGGCTGAGGCAAGAGGATGGATATGGGTTTGAGGCTAGGTTATAAAGACCCTGTCTCCCCCCCAAAAAGGGAGAGAGATAGAGAGAGGAGGGGAGGGAGGAGGGATAGAACTAGTTAGTATAATGTGTGGATTCTGATTGGATTCCAGAGCTAAGAAGACATCAAAGGACAAATAGGGCCATTTAAATGTAAACGACATATCTGATACTATTAAATAACTATGCAGTGACCCAGTGATCAAGATTCTGTGACTTCGCTAGAAGATGTGAGCTTTAGTATAAAGGGATAAATGTCACAACATTTACAACTTGCTTTGGAATGGTTCAGGAATAATACAGAGGATGAGGGGGGTGGAGGGAGAAGCAATGAGAAGAAGGGATGCAAAGGATTGCAAGGAAACATGTCCTGCTGTTGGTTTTTTGACTCTGTTCTAGTGCTGGGGACAGAACCTAGAGCCTTTACATGCTGGACAAACTCTCTCTCACTGAGCTACAACTACTCAAATTCTAATTACAGGTAATGTCTACTCTAAGACTGTACATCTTTAAGATGCTGTAATTTTTGTATGTGTCTGTGGTTTTGGGTTTTTTGTTTGTTTGTTTGTTTGTTTTTGTTTTTTGAGACAGGGTTTCTCTGTAGCTTTGGAGCCAGTCCTGAAACTCACTCTGTAGACCAGGCTGGCCTCGAAATCACAGAGATCTGCCTGCCTCTCCCTCCCAAGGGCTGGGATTAAAGGCGTGCGCCTCCATCACTTGCCCGGCTTTGCACGTGTTTTAAATAACCTTGGCAAGCAGCCACCCCACTGGTGTACTGAGTAAAGTTTTGGTCTACCTTACACCTAAGACTTAATGCAAGGAATTAAGAACAAAACTTGATTTGTAATCGCACCTTTAGCAGGGAGCTCTGAACAGAGCACTTCCCCTGACAACTTACTCCATCTGTAAAATGGGACTAAGGATGAAGGCCAGGAAAATGTCCAACAGTTTTCTTCGTGTCAGACCGGCCTAGATTAACTGGCTTACACAATGGATCAAACTCTGAGAATCCAGAAAACCCAACTGCAGCCAAACTTGTTCAGCCTGGAAGCTGCCCACCCCAGAACTAAAGAAAATCAGAGGTTCACAGCAGGAACTGCCTGCAGGTGACAGCCAGCTGTGCCCAAGAGACACCCTCCTATTTTGTTTGTTTGGTGTTTTGGTTTTTCGAGATAGGGTTTCTCTGTACGTTTTGAAGCCTGTCCTGGAACTAGCTTTTGTAGACCAGGCTGGCTGGCCTCTAACTCACAGAGATCCGCCTGTCTTTGCCTCCCGAGTGCTGAGATTTAAGGTGTGCGCCACCACTGCCCGGCTTTATTTTATAATTCCGGAACTAAGAGAGAGCCACGCTATCACCATAGTTTTAATCACCACTGTCAGTATTTTGCTGTTGTTCTTGTGGCATTGGGATGAAATCGGGGCACTGCACACACTACCATAAACTGCGGCACCCAGCTGGGCAGGCCACTGAGCTGAGAGCTTTTCCTGTGCTGTGTCTTCCAGCCTCGGGGCAGCTCTGCCCTATTACTGCTCTCTTATAGGGCTAAATGACATCCCTAAGTATACACGGCCACAGATGTTAGTCCACACCCAGGTGTTTCTGAATCAGATGCCCATGGCTGTGAGTGAATTCCTATGGGCAAGATCAGAGATGACCAGCTGCCACGTGACGGTCAGTGTGCAAATCAGGTGGGAATGGGGGACTGTTCTCTTTGACTCAGGAGAAGGCATTTGGACCTTCCCAGAGACATGGATACTATCATGGATGGCCCAAGAGGTCCACCTTCGTCTAGACTGAAAAAACGCTCGTCACACTGGGGACATAGCTCAGTTGGTGTTCTTTCGTCTAGCAGGTACACAAAGCCCTGGGTTTGACTCCCAACACTGTATAAGCCAGGTGGGGTGGTGCACACCTGTAATCCCAACACTCTGAAGGTAGAGGCAGGAGGATCACAGAAGTTCAAGGTCCATCCTTAGCTACATACTGAGCTTTCTCGAAGCCAGCCTGGGCCACATGGTATTCTCTCTCAAAAACAAAACAAACAAACCCAACATGGTGGTGCCCGTCTTTAATTCCAGCATGAGGGAGGCAGAGGCAAGTGGATCTCTGTGAGTTCTAGGCCAGCCTGGTCTAGAGAGCAAGTTCCAGAGTTACAATAGTGAGATCCTGCCTCAAACAAACAAACGCACAAAACCCAACCAAACAAATCCCATAAAATCTCCTTGGAGTAAAGCTTCAGAAGCCTGGCATGCCTATGCTAAGGCGCCTAATGCTAACTCAGATTAAGAATGCTAACATTCAAAACAACCCTTCATTTTCTAGACCTAGAAGTACTCCCAGACAGACCCTTTGAGGAGAGGCATAGACATCACTATCTGCCAGAACACCTCTAGGTCAAAGCCATCGGTGAAGGGATGAAGAAAAGAAACCCAATAATAGGGCTGGAGAGATGGCTTAGTGGTTAAAAAACATTGCCTGCTCTTCCAAAGGTCCTGAGTTCAATTCCCAGCAACCACATGGTGGCTCACAACCATCTGGAATGAGGTCTGGTGCCCTCTTCTGGCCTGCAGACATACACACAGACAAAATATTGTATACATAATAAATAAATAAATATTTTAAAAAAAAGAAACCCAATAATCCCACAGCAGCAGCAGTAGCATCTACCTAGTGCCTCCTAAATGCTTCTTTCTCATCTATGAAACCATGTGATCCTCACATCAGTCCAGTGAAGTAAGAGCTATTTAACCCTGATGCAGAGAGAGTTTAATCACATGCTCAGCATCTGTGTAGTGTAATACGGAGCATAGTCAGGATTTGAAACTAGGCATTCTGGTTCCAGAATCTATGCCTCCCGATCACCATGCTTTGCCATCACTCAACATGGAACCACAAGGCCTCTGGCATAAGGATGGGTGGTTGGGGTGAGAAAGGGGTTGGCTATCACAACAGCACTGGTCTTGTTGTTTCAGCCCCTGCACCATCCTGTCGGAAGCACTGACATCCAGAGGCTCAAGGATCCTGAACGCTTTGCTCAACCTTATCCAGCTGGGTGAGAATGGACCCAACATCCACAGCCCCACACAACCAAAAAGGGATGTGATGGGCCTGTGGCACTGGTTGCTCCTTCTAAGAGCTCCAAAGAAGAGGAGAGAATAAGACAATATTGAACTATCATGGACCAGTGTTCCCATCAGCTCCCAGCACACCTGTCCTGTCCAATGCAGGCATGCTGCAGAGTTCACCCAAGAGTTCACTAATGGGCAATTCCAGCAGGCTGAAGAGATGAAGAGCGGAGCAGGGCTGGACTTGGGAAATGGCCAGTCAAGCAAGAGAGGAGTCATAAAGGATGGCATAGATCAGGGCCCACTGACACAGACCTCAGAAGAAGCAAGTCAGACAGCAACTAACTACTGCCCATGGGTGGGAAGTTGGGGTGACTTGGAAAAGGGACAGTAAGAGGTACAGGGCTTTTTTCATGGAATGGGAGAAAAGTGTCCTAAAATTGACCGGGTAACAGGTGCAGAACTAAGAACAATTAGATTGTATACTTAAAAGGCGTGTGACTTGCCTCAGTAAGGTTTCAAAATGACAACACAGGCATACCGTCCCCATCTCCATAGCGCCCTACCCACCCTAACTTATCCCGGGGAGTAGTGTACTCACTTTGACACCTTTATGGAGTCGTCCGCCCAGCCTCCCTGCCTTCGAGGTGGTTTCGGTGGGGGAGTCTGTGTGAGAGAAGCAGAAGGGCAGTCACTCAGCTTCTGCCTCCCAATACCACAGAGCACCAGGTTCAGGGCACCTGAACCAAGTGAGCCCACTGAAGCACTTTCCCCAATAAAAATAGGAAAATAGATTCTAATTTCCTATGGAAACCATACCATCATCCCTCCTGGTGGGTGTGGAGATAGGCACTGTTCCTGACGGAGAGCTGGCAGGTGTCTACTGAAGACTTAAAATACTCAAGGTTTTTGTTTTTTTTTACAGGTCTGGAAAATAATAAACCCAGGGCCTCATTCATGCTAAGTACAAACTCTACCAGTGAGCTGCATTTCCAGCGTGTGCATGTGCTTGTGTACATGCATGTGTGTGTGTGTGTGTACATGTGGTGTGTGCATGTATGTGGGGGGTAGGGGATATGTTCACATGTATGGAGGCCCAAAGTGGCACTGGGCGTCTCTCCTCAACTGTTCTCCACACTGATGACTTTAGACAAGGTCTCTCACTGAACCAGGATCTCACCGATCAGGCTAAGTTGGCTGAGCAATGAGCTGTAAGGCTTTACCTGTCTTTCCCTCCCTGTGGTTACAGGACCATGCTACCATGTCCAGCTTCTTATGTGGGTTCTGAGGATCTGATGTTTTACCTCCTGAGCCACCTCTCCAGCCTGCTTAAGGCAGTAATTCTTTTTTTTTTCTTTAAAGATTTCTTTAATTTTATTTTCTGTGTGTCTGTTCAGTTCTGCCTGAATGTATGTCTGTGTACCACATGTGTGCAAGGCCTATCATGGCCAGAAGAGGGCATCAGATCCCCCTGGAACTGGAGTTAACATATGGTTATGAGCCACCATGTGGGTGCTAGGGGGATGGAACCCAGGTCTTCTGGAAGAGAAGCCTGCTGAGCCATCTCTCCAGCCCTAAGACAGCAATTCTAAACCCAGAAACTTATCACAAGGACATAAACACAGAAGAATTTATGTCATTTCTGTGTAACCAACACTTGTCAACAATCAAAACAGACAAAATAATATGCAAATAATGTAAAACTATGTTATAAAAATATCAAAGTTCATATACATTAATTAAAAAGCATTTCAAAACATCAGGAATAAGGATCTGATTTTGCAAATGACCACAAATATTTTTACTTGGTTCATTAGCTCTATGCACATAACAGGGACTCCCAACCAAGGGCAATTTAAATTGCCCATCCCTGTACTGTTACCAATTTTCTGACTTCTAATGGCCTATTTATATTACTTTTGTAAGAATAAAAGTAATAAAATGAAGATTTAAGAGTTAAGGTTTGCTTAGTAGACATAAACAGGATGCTGGTGGGTTCTACTTTCCTCAAGCCATTTGGCCAGGAAGCACTCCCCTAGAATGGGCACGGCCAGAACCCTACTGCACAAATTCTTAACCAGCATGGTGGAAATAAAAATACCACCCAATAGCAAGCTTCTAAACTCCCGAGCCAGTGAAACAGCCCAGAATGCGTCTTATTTTGAATTACACAGCATTCTTCCAGGAATGTTTTTTTGAAATCTCAGTTTTCTTTTTCCAAGAACTTCATAAAATTTTAGCTGTGGCTCTCAGTCTGGAGAGGAGTTCTGATGAATAGGCTGAGACAGGGGTCAGCAAACCTCTACGAAGGACTAGGAGGCAAGTATCTCTTTTATGGGCCACAGTCTCTGTTGTGACCACTGAACTCTGACATGTGCAGAAAAACAGTTCTGATACTAAGGCAAATGGGTATAGCTGACTTTCAAGAACAAAACAGAAAGTCTAAAACCAGGCAGCGGGCCAACTGTGAGGGGAAGGATGTGGTTTGCTGACCCCTGGACCAAAATGTCATGTCATTATGACCTCCTTTCTGAAGTCTAATAGGACCATTTGATGCAAACACCCTCTCAATATACCTTCATGCTTTTGATGTTTTCTTGTTTTTGTTTTTTTCAAGACAGGTGTCTTGTTTTTGTTTTTTTCTGGGTAGCCCTGGCTATCCTGGAATTTGCTCTGTAGGCCAGGCTTCTTCCTGGTCCCACAGCCATTCAGTCCCAAAGAAACACACAGAGGCGTATGTTAGGCAGAGGACACTCTTTTGTTCCCAGCCACTCTGACCCAAAATAATCACACAGAAATCTGTATTAATTACAATACTGTTTGGCCAATAGCTTAAGCATGTTTCTGGATAACTCTTACATCTTAAATTAACCCATGTTTATTAATCTGTGTATCACCACATGAGTGTGGCTTGCCGGCAAGGTTCCAGCACATCTGTCTCTGGCGGTCGCTATATGGCTTCTCTCTGACTCGTCTACTCCCTCTATATATCTTTTCCAGCCTGGCTATATTTTATTAAGGCATTGGCTGAAAGCAGCTTCTTTATTCATTAACCAATAAAAGCAGCACATATATAGAAGGACTTCCTAAACCATAGGCTGGCCTTGAACTCACAGAGATCTGCCTAAGTGCTAGGATTAAAGGTGTGTACCATTACACCCAGCCTGTTTCTGTTATTTGTTTTTTTGTTTTTTTTTTTTAACATGGTGATCGGTTTTCTTTCCTACCAGCTTAGCAGTACCCCAGCCTGGCGAACAAGTGTCCCATTTACATACAGGGTCTTTCTGTGGCAGGAGGCAGGGCCTGCTGGAAATGACTGAGAAGGATCCAAGCCATGGAACAAAACACCCACACCTCACTGAGCACTTGGAAAATGGAAGGGACACTTGGGAAAAACAAACAAACAGAAACATTCATGTTTCTACATTAGAGGCCAGCAACAGAGCCAGAGGAAGCCCCTGCAAGCTGACCCCACTTAGAGGCATCTTAAACACAGAAGTGGAAAACATCTACCTTCTGTCCCTGGAGGGGGAGGGAGAAGGGGAGACCCAATGATGCGCTAAGGGACTATGCCCTTGCTGCTCAGTCCACCTAACAGGCTGGAAGAAGCAGCCATGTATCCCATGTCCTGCGTTCCCTCAGACACAGCTGGTTGAATCCCAGTGTACTGGACCCATGCAGAAGTAAGTAGAGCCAGGTCCGATGATGCATGCTAATCCTAGCACTCAAGAGACTGAAGCAGGAGGATTCCAAGTTTGAGGCTAGCCTGAATGACACCGTGAGACAAACGACTGCAAAGAATCAACTGGATTTTCTGCCCCAGGAATCCAGGCTTGAGCTGCAGAGGTAAGGGGGCTTCTTCAGACAGCACAGAGCAGGCAGGGTATCTCTAAATAGGCAGAGGGACCCAAGTGACATGCAGAATCAAAGGACCTTGTCTTGTCTTGTGTCATGCATAAGACAATATGTTGAGGGCACAAAAGTTTGAACTGAACTGACCCACACTGAGCCCCCTTGAGATATTTTAAGCCAATTTATGGCCAGGCAATGCGGAGCATGTTTATAATGTCAGCCCTTGGGAGGCTGAGTCATGAATTCAAGGCCAGCCTGGGCTACAGAGAGACACTGTCTCAAAAAGGGAATGGGATAGGCTGGAAAAATGGTCCAGTGATGAAGAGTGCAGCTATTCTAATCATAAGGACCAGAATTCAAATCCCAGCACCCAAATAACAATCAGGGCATCTCATGCACACATCTAACCCCATCTCTGCAGACAGTGGAGATGCAAGGATCACTGAGGCCGGCTGGTTTTCAGCCCAGCCAAGAAAACTCCAGCTTCAGATTCAGGGGAAGTCCCTGCCTCAAAAGAAATAGGTAGAGCGTGATGGCGGAGGACACCTGGTGCCCTATTTGGGCCTTCATGCATGTGCACAGGTTCACACCCACACATGGTCACACACGCATGCACATAAATCTCTTAAAAATTGAGAAAAGCCTACCTGCCAGCGGATGGCCCTGTTTTCCCTGAGACGATGCAGTGTGGACATTAATTAGTTGTCATGTTTCGTTTGGCCTCACAATTTCTTTTGTTTGTTTTCAATTTATGATACCATCTAAGAATTGGAAGGTTTCTACACTACAAGTCAGTTTCCAGCTGTCTTGACAAACTGGAATATCCAGCAGTACTGAGGCTGAGCAGGAGCATTCCTGGGGGCAGGGGACACAATGGCCGTTCCCTCTCCTGTCCTCACCTCTGGTTCCTTCCTGCTAATGTTCCCTCTGTTGCTACTGTGCTGTGGCGCTGTTTTCATCCCCAGTACAGAACCCTCTGTTCTGCTGCTGCTTACCAGAAATGGGGAGAGGGGGGCTACGCAGTTTCTGAGAAAAACAGGCAGTGCAATCTTTTCTGGTGTGCCCAATGGGCAGAATGAACACACTTGGACGTAGCCATAAATTAGTTCAGTGGTTCTCAACCCGTGGGCTGCAGCCACTTTGGGGGTCTAATGATCCTTTCATGGGGATCCCATATCAGGTAACTTGTACATCAGATATTTACATTAGGATTCATAACAGTAGAAAAATGACAGTTATGTTACGATTGGGGGGGGTCAGCGCAACATGAAGAACTGTATTCAAGAGACGCAGCATTAGGACAGTTGAGAACGGCTGCTGTAGCTGAACCTAGCCCTAGTCTAACTTCACTCCCTGAGGCTGGTGCAGCTGACACCTGGGTGTGTGCTCTCCAACCATTCCTCTGCTTCAGGCATCGGGAAAGACAGGATGAACTCAAGCAAAACCTGTGATGGTGAAGTACGGGGAGCACCCAGTCTGTTGGGGAGCTTTTCTGTGAGATGCCAAGGGTCCAGGACAGGACAGGGAGGAAACTGACTCTCGTGTACTGGCTCTTTTCTACTCTGGATGTGGTCACAGTGACGGGAGGAGGAGACTGACCTGGGAAAGGAAGGTGCATAGAAAAAGAGCAGAGGCCTGGCAGTGGTGGCGCACGCCTTTAATCCCAGCACTCGGGAGGCAGAGGCAGGCGGATCTCTGAGAGTTCGAGACCAGCCTGATCTACACCAGCTAGTTCCAGGATTGACTCCAAAAGCTACAAAGAAACCCTGTCTCGAAAAACCAAAAAAAAAAAAAAAAAAGAAAGTAAGAAAGAAAAAGAGCAGAAGTGATACAGACTTCTTTTGAAATGTGGCTTTTGAGAAATCCCTTCACATGGAAAGGGACTGACCTGCTGACAGAACAGCTAAGTGTGTAGAACAGTGCCAGGCCTCTCTTTCTACGGTCACTGTCACCACCATGACTACTGTCACACAGGAAAGACCAGACCATAATCAAACACACAATCATTTGGGGGAAAATTAAAGTCAGACTCCTTTCAGGCAGGCCAGATCTCCTCAGTCACTGCGAGTAAGGCGAGAGGCTTCACCTCTAACCAGGCCCCAGGAAGCCATGGCCACTGTGGGTGAGCGAAGAGCTTTCCCTCCTACGGGTGACAGCCAACATTCTTCTCATTTTACCAGTCACAAAATGGCGCCCTTGACTGAGAGACAAGAAGCCTGCCACATAGCAGCCATTCCTCCAGCCCAGCTGCTTGACATCTAAAATCAAAGGGTCTCTTCACGAATGGCAGAAACCTCCCAGAGCTGACATAAGACACACCACAGGGAGGCTGCTCCTCCTCCTCCTCAAACACTGGAGCATCTAGGAGAGGGGGCACGTGAGGAGACCTCTGGACAGATAAACCACTAGGGTCTTGGTAAAGCTCAGAAGGCACACACGTGCCTTCCCACTGCTCGTAAGAATCAGCCGACAAGAGACATACTGGGTGCTTCTCTTCAACAGCTCAGCTGGCAGCGTGGAGGATGGTAGGAACTAATGGGGTATGCTTTAGCTGGTAGTTTGAGGGTGCGCCACTGTGACAGGGAAGACGCAGTGGACAGAGGGGAGGGGCACAGCTCACACTGCATCCTGTTATCATGAGAGATGAGTACGGCTGCACAGCTTGCTGCCTCCTTCCCCACCCACGACTGGTGGGAGCATCCTGTCAGTTAACCTTTCCGAACTACCCTCCTAGGCACACCCAGAGCAAGATTTTCATGGTTGTCCTAAACCAAGCGGAGTTGACAGACAGGTTGGTACCGCAGGAGGTGAGGAGGGACAGGCAGGACTCAGCACTCTGCAGAACCGGAACCTGCACATTCAGAGGGAGACGTCCATCTCCTGGGGGGGAATGTTTACACTCTGGGTTGATTATTGAGACTAAGAACTGGAAATGGTCTCCAGGCCTGGGAGTCCTGTCAAGGTTACGTAAACATCCTGGCTAGATGAGACAGACTTCATTACCGGCTATTCCAAATTACAAGGAGCCTTCTGCAGGGTTCAACTTCACTCCCTGGGCACTATCCTAGTACAGAGACAGAAAACTATGCCATCCTGGTCTTTAGATGTTCCTAGTTCAATGAGGCCAACAGGAGACAAACTTCAGGTCTGTGTGAACACACATCAGGCTGAAGCTAAACCCAGGAGGCCACAATGGTGGCAGTGGCAGACATGAGTTCAGGGAGCCACAGTACTCCAGGGAGGCAGAGCTGAGGCTGAGGTGAGACCTCCCCTTAGGCACAGGAGAGCTCCAGGCAGCTTTGCACTTTTTTGTCACTCTGGTGGCTCATGAAGCCACTTTGTCCTGGGGCATCTTAAAGACTGCTCTGACAAGCATGTTCCAAGGCCTTGGCACAAGCTGAAGGGCAACCCAGGTGACAACCCAGGACACGCAGAGGAAGGCCAAGTCAGGGAAGCATTATGGAGAAAGTGAGTCTTGCCCTGGGTTGAGAAATGTATGAGAAAGGCTTCAGTGCAGCTCACAAGAAGAGCACTTGCCTAACTGAATCTGATTCCCAGCACTGGAAAAGGCAGGCAGGCAGGCAGCTAGACATACAACCCAAGGGTGTGTGTATGTGACAGCAGGGACAGCACACACCCCAAGAGCAAATGCTGTAGCTCCATCATTGTCATGGTCAGGGATCCTGGGAAGATCCTGGGGATGCATGCGGAGCATTGACAATTGAAGCCAAGTGACATCAGGTGCCCCTTCTGAACTAAGTGCAGATGGTCTACTTGACATGGAAGTAGATGACTAGCTTTGGATAATGCAGTTTCAGAAGGTCAACTGGTTCATCCTACATGGACTGTCCATCCCCTGGTTGTTTTGTTGCCCTTTCTGAAAACTCTGGTAACATCTGGGCACCAAAGAATCTCCATCTATAAGAGTTCCAAGACCTTCCAAGGAAAAGCTGAAACACAGGACAACCTGAGGCTAAAACACTCCTCCTGCTCCTTCTGGGACCCAAGTGCCTTTCTTTCCTGAAGGTCATAGCTCAGAGGCAGGAGTCCTGCAGTCCTGAAGGCCCTACCCAGCTTGGTGCTCTGAGCTCCAGCTGTAGTCACACCTCTCCCACTGGGGCCACTGGATAGGACCAGAAGAGACATGAATGTGTGATTCATTTTTTTCTTAGCTCATACATGCCTGAGTTCTCTCCATAATGACCATTCATTTCAAGGGGAAAGAGTTTGCTGGGGTTCCCTCCTTGGAAGGAGATACCCAGGCTTCGGGCAGGCTAAGAAAACAGTTGTCACCCTGCTTCCCTGGAGTCCAGAACTTGCCTGGGAGCACCTGGGGGCACCTGGAGCATCTGTAGCACCTTGGAGGCTAGCATGCTCTGCTCCTGCAGGTGCTCTGGATGAGACAGCAATATTATTCCTGTGTTGGGGAAGAAAGAATGTACAGCCCCAATGATCTTCAGCGCCAGAAGGGAGGACTGACCCTCAAATTCAAAAGTCTCGGCTTATCCTTCAAATGACTCTGCTTCTGAGATCCAGAGGCAAGACCCCAAGACATCAGTCAGAAAAGCCATTTCCAACTTTGGCTGACTTTCTGCTAGATGACATCACACACACACACACACACACACACACGCACGCACGCACGCACGCACACACACACACACACACACACACACTTTTTTGTAAAGAGGAGTCTTGGATTATGTAACCCCACGAAGGGCAGAAATGAGGCCTGGTGACAGCGGCCCTCAGGCAGCATCCCTCTGTTCTCTCTGGAAAACCAAGCCACATCTCGAGTGTGGGAACTAATCATAGCCTGCTGGGGCTGCCGCTGCTGGGCGGAGGGGGCAGGACCCCGCATAGCTCTGCATAGAGAAGCAAAAATGTACTGTCTCCAAAAATAAACCCAGGCCAGGAATGACTGCGAGTAAAGGGTTGAGAGCACGTGACCATGGCTGCAGTCCTGAAATACCAGCATGCTACAAAAAGAAGCCCGTGAGAGGCAGAGCGCGGGAAACTCAGGAAGCAGCCTCTTTATATGGTCTCATCCGAGTGGGCCAGGATTCAACAAACTGGAATTACCATGTCAGAGGGAGCCTCTCGGGCCAGACTCATTTCTGATCTTTATATGGTTCCCCCAGATTCCTAAGATGCCGACACACAAAGATGCTGCAGTGCCAAAAAAGGAGCCTTTCGGGTTCGGAGCCTGAGCACATGCTCTCGAGAGCTCTGGAGAAAGCCCAACTCCCCCAAAATGAGTCAGGATCATCAGGGTTCTCAATTCAGAGGGTGATCTGTTTCAAAATGCCAGAC
>JAQHUG010000081.1:5331457-5402852 GCA_028555095.1 Dicrostonyx torquatus
AAGACCTGGGTTTAATCCTCAGCACCCACAATAGCGGCTCGCTGTCTGTAACTGCAGTTCCTGGGGATCTGACATCCTCACAGCAATGTACATTGAATAAAATAATTAAGAAAAAAAAACAAACAAGACTCGATGTGAAGGAACAAAAGCAGAAAAAGGGGAGACAAAGCAAGCAATGCTCCACAGGGAAGAGCAACATCTGACAGAAGAATGAGCCATCTACATAGAGTGTCCAGGAACAGGGAGAGAGACGTAGGGACGAGATGCTAGTTAGGCCTACTGCCACACCACCCAGAATGCACCTGATCATGGAAGCTAAGCAGGGTCGGCCTGGTTAGTACTCGGATGGGAACAACTATCTGAGGAGAACCTGGCCTAAATATTTCTAAATCTGGTTAAAAAAAAAAATCAACAAGCAGGTATGGAAAAATCCAGCAAATCCTAACAAAATAAATATACAGAAAATCACATCTAGGAGCATTACTGGCAAACTGCTAAAAACCAACATGACCCAGGCTAGTCCTGGGACACTGATCCCCCTGCCTCTGCAGCTGCCTGCTGGGAACAAGATTTACATGAAAAACCACCTTCACCAGTCAATGAAGGCCAGGGGTCAAAGGACTAGCAATCTTGTTCTGTTTTGAGACAGGGTCTCCCTACATAGCCCTGGCTACCCCAGAACTCACTGTATAAATCAGGCTAGCCTCACATTCGCACTGATCTTCTTGTCTTTGCCTCCCATGTTGCTGGGATTAGGAGAATTGTGCCCCTAAACATAGCTGATCCTGGCAATTCTGAGGAAAAAGAAAAAAAGTTAGTCTAGGATTCTACATACAAAGAGAATATCCTTGAAGAATAAAGATGAAACGAGAACATTTTCAGATTAACCAACAGAATGGTCCCTGGTAAACAATGCCAGACGAGGGCTGGAGACAGGTGATGGCTGGAGGTCCTAAGTTCAATTCCCAGCAACCACATGGTGGCTCACAACACCTATAATGGTATCTGATGCTCTTCTGGCATGCTGGCATACATGCAGATAGAGTATTCATATGCATAAATATAAAAACAAATCTTTAGAAAAAATCTAAAAATGAAAGAAAGAAATGAAGGAAGGAAGGAAGGAAGGAAGGAAGGGAGGGAGGGAGAGAAGGAGGGAGGGAGGGAGGAAGGGAGGAAGGAAGAAAGGGAGGAAGGGAGGGAGGAAGGAAGGAAGGGAATGTTAGGTGATGGATGTTGTCTAAGCTACAGAGAGAAAATGCTAAAATCTCTAAGTTGAGATTACAAAGTGTTCTGTGCAAGTTACAATGCACGTGCTTTTAAAATATGTGTTGTTGATAGCACAGAAGAAGGAAGGGGACAATGGGACTCACCCTGCAGTGCAAGGTGCCCACATCATATACACACGTAGGTTAGGAGTTTGTATTCTCGCTCCTAGAGTAGCCACTGCAAGAATTATATAAAAAGCCAAGGATAGAATGAAGACGGGACATAACTCTCTATTACACTGAACAAAAGTATGTGGCCAGAAATGTTTCCGTCTGGCACTGATTACAGCCTCAGGAGCCTTCTCATGTGAGGTACCATTGCTAAATGAGTGTTTTACTATCAGCCTGCTCCACAGGAATTACTGGCATGCACACAATGAGAAGAGGTCGGGTCTAACTCGCAGTCTCACTGAGGCTCACCAGCCAGCGTCTCCCAGTTCCTAAGCAAACGCGATACTCCGCATTCGCTACGCGTTCTCCCCATCTCTGGGCTCTCCTAAACCCTGGCTTTCTTCCACAGATTTATTTTGTTTTTCTTGCAGCTCTTTCAAGTAGAGCCTGCTCCATCAAGTCTAACAAAAGAATGCCTCTACCTCACTCCCCCAAGCTCCTCACGACCTTGATTTCTAAACAATTACAAAAGATGGTTTTTTGTTTTTGTTTTTGTTTTTTATTTCTGATCTCTTGCTATTCAGTTAACAAGTCTCTTCTATTCTCCATCGTGGTCACTAAAAATTGCCTAAGTAAACAATGATTGTGCTGGTCAGTTTTTACTGTCAGTTTGACACAACCTAGAGTCACATGGGAAGAGGGAACCTCAGCTGAGGAATTGCTCAAGATCAGACTGGCTGTGGCCATGGCCATGCCTGTGAGTACCTTGATTGACGACTGATGTGGGAGGGCCTGGCCCACTGTGGGTGGCACCATTCCTAGGCAGGTGGGCCCAGGTAATATATAATAAAGTTGGCAGAGCCTGAACAGGTAAATGAACGAGAGAGAGAGAGAGAGAGAGAGAGAGAGAGAGAGAGAGAGAGAGAGAGAGAGAGAGAGAGAGAGGTGGGAGAGTATGTGTTGTATGGGAGATTGAATTCTCCATAACCATTGGTTAAGACAAAAATCAGAATGGGGTACAAGAGAGAGAAACTGGGGAAATGGAAGGAAAACAAGGGAAAGCCAAAAAGAGAAGAAAAGGACAGAGAGGGAGAGATGCCAAGGGAGCTAAGGAGCCCTTACCATTTGGTGGGGAATACAGACATGTCAAAGTCTACTTGCTGGATTCTTCCAGCAAATTCTTACTGAACCCAGTCCATGTGTGGTTCTGTGCAGACACATAGCCAGACAGATTGCCCCAGAATCTGTAGAGATGCTCCCATTACTAGGTCCAGTAAACTGCCTCCTTGAACTCTCTAAGGGGTGTCCAGCACTGCTGACCCCTCCTCCTTTGTGACATTCTCACTTACCTTGGCTTATGCACACCCCAGATGTTGGCTTCTCTCCTCTCCTCTCTGGTCACTCAACATCTTTTTATAGACTGGCTAACCTATGTGTTCTTTAACTGTGGGTGTGTCCCAGTTTCTGCCTGCTCCTCAACTTCTCACGGGACCTCTTCTCTTCTGAACCCACAAACTCTCTCATTGGGAACACAGCTTCTGTTCACTACCTGAATGTTAGTGATGTCAGTCCTGAACTTGGCATATTCAAACACCTCACAGAAAAGCCTCCTGGGCATCCCCCACTGGCAGTCCCACAGGTTTCTCAAACTGGCACACTGATATCGAACACAGAGCCCTTCTGCACTTCTTCTCTGTTCCTTTAACCAGAACTGAAAACCAAGCGCCAGGACCAAGGTCAGAGGAAGCAAAGTAGGAACACCTAGAGTTTACAATTGATGGCTTAAATGATTCCCCAAACAACAGATATTCACCGGGAGAGGGAAAAAGTCAAAGAACATTAGGAAAATGCAGCGAGGGGACCAGCTTAAACAGAGGAATATATTTTTAAAAGAGCAACACACAAACTTGAACCTGAGAATAAGAGTAGGGGTATAGGGCTGAGGAGATGGCTCAGTGCCTGCTGTGCAAGCAGGAGGGCCCAAGTTTGAATCCCCAGCACCTACATATTAATAAAAGCCAAGCATGGCTGTATATGTATATGACTGTAACCCCAGTGTTGGGATTGGAGACAGGCAGATCCTGGGAGCTCACTGGCAAGTCAGCCTAATCTAAATAATAAGTTTCAGGTTTAATGAGAGACCTTATCTCAAGGGAACAAGGCATAGAGCAATAAGGGAGAACCTGACCCCCTCCCCTGGCCTCCCGTGTGGGTACGTGTGCCTGTGCACGTGAGTACACACACACACACACACACACACACACAAGAGTAGCAGTAATTATTCTGTTCTATGGAATGACACAATTTGGGGTTGGGATAGAATATACAGAGAATCCAAAAGCAAAGAACAGAGTTCAGCTCCACTGTAACAGGTGAGCGCTCTCAAGAGAGGCTTGAGATGTGCAAAGAACAAATCTCACAGGGTCAAGTGGGAGTAACGTGCATTCACACACATGTACGGACACACACACACACACACACACACACACACACACACACAGGATTTGGCTATGACTGGCCTGGAACTCACTATGTAGAACAGGCTTACTTCAAACTTATAGCATTTCTCCTGCCTCAGCCTCCTGAGTACTGGGGTTTCAGGTATTAGCTACAGCAATCAGAATTTTTTTAAACTTCTGAGAATAATGGGTACCTATCATGGGAGGAATGGGTTTTTGTAGAGCTGGGGCGGAACCTGGAGTGATGCACACTTGGAACTGCTCCTGGAGCCCCATTACAGGCTTCGGAATGAGAGCTGCTACACGCTTGTTCAGGACAACTCTAGCCGAGCCTTCGGTGGTGGGCATACAAGGGAAGGACCAGTCACCAGGCCATCCCTACGGACCTAGATGACACTGCAGTGGCACAAGCCATTTCTCTAATTCCATCTTGTTTTCCTTCACAGAATGCAACTCGGAGCTAGGGCTTTTGAGGAGTCCGCTCTGGAAGCCCCGCCTAAACAGAAATCAGTTCTCATTACAACACAAACATCATTACCATTAAAAGATTCTCCTACCAAGAAAGACTTCTGAGCATGGGTCAGCAGTCCACTTACTCCACAGGGCGTCAGACCAACGTGAATGCTACAGCACTGAGATTCTCGGGCCCACCTCAGAGGTTTCCCTGACCAGACGACACAAACGTAGAGAGAATGTAACAGGAAGGGGGCTGGTTTCAAACCCATGGGGCACTGGTGACTCCAGCACAAACTCGACTTGCCACACGCTCTCCCTGCCTCCATAACGCACTCCCTTTACAGGAGAAACCTGCCTTCTCTTCTGCCCTTAACTGAGTCTCAGCTCAAACATGGCTTCTTCCTGGAGAGTCTATCTGTGCCCTGGGCTTAAGAGCCTCACAGCTGCTGACTTCTCGCGCTGATTGGCTTTCACTTTTCACTTCTTTGCAGGCTCCCTGATCAGGTTCTAGAAGACCTTGTGTCGTGAATATGCAGGACCTGGTACACAGCGGGCTTTCAGCCAAGCTTTATAAGTGAATAGATGTCACCTCTTATTCAAGGCCACTGAAATCACCAAGGTCACTCCTGTGCTCCTTTCCTCCTCGGGCCCTCAGAACGACTGGAGAATTCCTCAACAGCTAAGGATTATTCTTTGGAAAGCGGACAAGTACCGGAAAATAACTGGCCAACAGTATAGGCAGGCATGCTCACAGGGGAGACAAAAATGGGTCTCCATGGATTCTCTCCGAAGATCCCCATCCAAATGTTGTTTTCTTGGTATGTTTTGTTTGTTTGTTTTGGGGGAGATGCCCTGAGGACCAGTTAATTCTGTGAAATATGAACACTGATGACCCTTGACCAGACCTGCAAATTTAGGAAAAATTGATAACAGGTTCTAATTTTCATGTCACAGATAAATGTCAATCATGGCTGCATGTCTTGGACACTTCTCTAGAACCACACACACTCTCTGAGCTAACCCCCAGGAGCCCTATGAGGTAAGTGTCACCACCATGTCCACTCAGCAGACGAAACAGGCTGAGTAGGTTAAGTAACCTGTGAAGGGGACACCTAGCCAATGGCAGAGCTGGGGTTAATGGTAAAATGACAATCCTCACCTTTTTGGACAGATAATGACAAGAGATGACTTCCTGACACACTGGGCTAGCCTCTGGTATGTATTTCAGATGAGAGTCTTAAAGACTTGGTGAGCACCACCCTTCATCATGAGACATGGATGAAGCTAAGAAGACAGAGAGTGTGCTGTCCTAAGACAGCCAGAAAGCTTTACAGGCTGGAACCGGAGCTGGACAAGACTCTGAGATGCTGAATTTGAACTGTGAGCCTCCACCGGCATGACACTCCCGCCCACACAGCAGCCGAGTCAGGGGATGGGTCAGTGAGGTACATCTGCCCACCCNGGCATGACACTCCCGCCCACACAGCAGCCGAGTCAGGGGATGGGTCAGTGAGGTACATCTGCCCACCCAGAGGGAGAGCCCTAACTGAGGCATTTGAAGCATGACATAAATATGAAGTGTGGAAAACGCGTTCCTTGTGAACAGCTCCACATCAAATTCCCTGCATCCCTCTCTGGCAACGTTATCAGAGGCATCATTCAACTCAGGCGATTGGAGAAGGGGCTACGAAAAAGGCTGAAAAATGTGACCAATCATGAGAGTTATTTTTGTGAGAAAGGAGAAAAATGTCACCAAAAAGGGTCAGTAGATAACCCTATTGGGCTGAAAATAACCACCCTGCTGGCAGACCAGTCAGGGGACAGGCCGAGGGCGAGGGACGTAATGCAAAGTGCCACGGGAGTGCTGGCCGCGTGAGGTGGCTGGGGGATGAGGAAATTGGCCTAATTTGGGAACATGAGCCCAGCAACATTTCTCAGATTCCTGGGCAAGATTCTGGCTAACTTTGAGCTCTGTGTCCTCAGGAGGAACACTGAGGGTATGGGGGGGGGGGAACAGCTGTGTCTCCAACACTGCTCTCCACAAGGGTAAGAGTGACCAAATGAGGACTCATTCCCTGTGCACTCCCAGGATAATCCCCCCACCACCCGTGGTCTCTCTGCTCTCTGCCAAAGTCCCTTCTTCACGGGATGGAGAGGTGGGCTGTACATCCACCTGCAGGGCAGCAGGTGGAAGAGAGCAGAGTGGCTGGCTACCAGCAGAGATGAGCTGAGGGCTCTGGACGAGTTACCCAGCCTCTCCGGAGTGAGGTAATGGCACCAACTTCAAGAGGCATCTTGAGGCTCTCCTGGGTTGCCACGTGGGCTTAGCACACAGGCAGCAACTGTCTCAATGGTGGCTCTGATTTCTATCTGCAAAATAAAAGCTCAGGCCAGAAGCCACTTTATATAAGCAAGGCAGAAACGCACATCCGTAGCTAAACCAGCCTTGGAGTGTCTTGCCAAAGACGACTTTTGCCCAAACTCAGTGTAACATAACTGGATGGCCCAGGGCTTTTCTCAAAGGAGTTATGTAAGATTCATTTGAGTCAGCAGAATGGCTTGTCAGGTAGGGACAAGCACCCTCAGCTGCCACAGCTGCTCCTCCTCAGGCACGCCGCCGTAGAGCTACCAGCAAAGCACTCTCCTAATTGAAACTACTGCCAAGTTGATTTACTAACTCAGCTACTCACCTGATCCAAGCCCGATTTGTGACCAGTGAGACAGATAGACAGACAAATAAGCAGGCAGGCAGGCAGGCAGACACACACACACACACACACACACACACACACACACACACACAATGGTTGTGAGTCTTTTTCATTGCTTCACATTTCTTGGGGGCTCCATGGCTAGATACTATATTACCTACTATTTTTACACTGCCCAATGTGATTTCCATGACAATCCTAAAGAACCAAGGGACCGGGGCAATGGCTAGGTTGGTGAAGTGCCTGCCACACAGGTAGGAGGGCCTGTGTGCAATTCCCAGCACAGCACCCAGGTAGAAACCAGGTACAGTGGCTCACATGGCAGGGAAGTCAGGGCGGGACAGACAGATCCCTGGAGCTCACTGACCGGCCAGCCTAGCGGACTAGATGAATTCCAGGTTTAGTGAAAGACCATGTCCCCCAAAATAAGATGGAGCGTGATCAAGAAAGGCACCCAACATCAACCTCTGATATACATATGCTCATATGAAAAAGTCCATACACCACACACACACGCACACGCACATGCACGCACGCACACACACACACACGCACACACACACATGCACACACACACCCAATATCAACCTGATATACATATGCTCATATGAAAAAGTCCATACACCACACACACACACACACACACACACACACACACACGCACACACACTCATGTGCCCAGACAGAAAGAATATGGCGCAACTCCAATGGACTCCACGCCAGTAAAATGACAAAGGAGCTCATCTCCTTCTTAATTCAGGAAAACCAGGTGGTTATGTTCTCTGAAATCTCAACCTAAGTCTAAATCTCTCCATATGGGCCAGGGTCCCATCACTTGGGTTGAGCCATATGTGCTCCACAGGCAGAAAGCCCCTCAGAAAGCCCCTAAATGGTGAAAACCGTGGCTGGGAGAAGACCACCAAGGGGAGACTTTCCCGGGCAACTCACTTAGGCACACTGGGACACAAGGCAGTGTTTTCATGGAGCCACACACAACTTGAAAGAATTGGATAGGAATGTGGGGAAGGGAGTTAGCCAAAAATAGAATTCTTTCCTTCCTTATCCAAGTCTATTTAAAAAATTTGTATAAGTTCTAATTTCTAATGTCAAGTTAGTTTGTATCAACCTCTGTGTGTGAGTGTGTCTGTCTGTCTGTCTGTCTATCTGTGTATCTGTGTCTATGTCTCTATATGCTCACGGAGACCAAATGTTGACATCAGGTGTAGTTCCTGAATGGCTGCCCACTTTAGGGCTTCTCACTGATTGCCAGTGCTCGAGCCCCAGGGACTCTCCTGCCTCCACTTTCCAGTGCTGGGATCACAGGTGAGCACTGCGGAGCCGGGTTTTAGGTAAGTGCAGGGGCTCTAACACAGGGCCCCTTGTGTTGGCACAGTGTGCTTGCTGGTCTGAATAAGAGTGGCCGCCATAGACTCAACTCGTGCGTCTGTCCTCAGCTGCTGGGACTGTTGGGGAAGGATTAGGAGGTATGTCGCACTGGGTGGGCTTTGGGGCTTCAAAAGATTCAAGTCATTTCCACTGTCATTTTTGCCTCCTCAGGATGTGAGCTCTTGGTGGGGAGGGTGCAGGGTACACATGGGAGGATTTGAAGGAAGGAAAGGAAGGTGGTGGTGGTGGTGTGATGTAATTATAATCTCAAAATAATTTTTTTAATGTGAGCTCTCAGCTGTTGCTCCAGTCCCATGTTTGTCCTGCCTACTGCCAGGCTCTCCACCATGATGGTGATAAATTTCCTGTCCCTCTGGAACCGTAGGCCCCAAATAATCTCTTCCCCCACAAATTGCCTTGGTCTTGGAGTTCACCACAGCAACAGCAAAGTAGCTTTACTGGCTGAGTCAGCTCCCAGCCCTGTCAGGTCAACTCGGGAAAGCCTACTCCACAGCCTACTACTCCTCAGTCACCAAGGAACACCAATGCCCCAGCTAAAAACTCCACCAAAATTCAGAGTGGTCGTTACAAGACCCAATTCTGACTGGATTAAAAGCTCTTTTAAAAAATGAGGGCAGTTGTAAAACAGTGTGCTAACCAATAAAATGCAGCTAGCCATATACCCTCTGAGCCACTAAGGTTCCCTGATCAAAGGGGGCATTTAATTGGATGCACCCTGAACTTTTTCTGCCTAGAATGCAGATCCAACCCCTGGACCATCATCAGTCATCATGCAACCGACCATGAGAACTAAAGCCACAAGCTTCCAACGGCACAGCAGGAAATGAGATGAGTTAGGGTGACACAGGATATGGCCCAGTGACCACATCCCCTCTGTCCTCCACTGAACTCCTCGAAAGTCAGCTCTTTTTCAGTCAGACCAGAGGAAAGAGAATGCTGGATGTAGTCAATTTCAGTGCTAACAGATCCAGAAGAATGCCTGGGAACCTTCCCAAACAGCACAGGTTTGAAACTCCGGAGGTATGGGCGCCATGCAAACCAAGTGCGTAAAGTCTGATGGTGTGTTAGAGCGAGAAGTGGCCAGACATGGAGGCACATGCTGGCAATCCCAGCACTCAAGAGGCTGAAGCAGAAAGACCCTGATGTTTGAGGCCAACCTGAGCTACAAAGCAAACTGTCTCAGAAACAGACAAGCAAGCAAACAAAAAGTTAAGAAATGACCAGGTGGTGGGGGCACTTGGTCCCCTCAGTCCCAGCACTTGGGAGGCAGAGGCAGGCCTGGTCTATAAAACCAGTTCCAGGACAGCTACAGAGAGAGAGAGAGAGAGAGGAGAAGGAGGAAGAGGCAGAAGAAGAAACTAGTAGCAGCAGTAGTAGCAGTGATGCAAGCTGGAACAGTAGCACATGCCTGAAATTCCAGCTATTCAGAGGCTAAAGCAAGAGGAAGGCAAATTCAAGGTCGTCCTGGGCAACTTAGTGAGATCATTTTATCAAAAAATACAAATAAAAAGAAAGGAAGAAAGGAAAGGAAGGAGGGAGGGAGGGAAGGAAGGGAGGGAAAGAAAGAGCTGGGCATGGCTCAATGGTAAGGTACTTGTCTAACACATGCAAGGCCTTGGGTTCCATCCCTAGCATTACAAATAAAGACAGGTAGATGAAAAGCAGTAAACTGGAGAGGCCCAGTCACCTATAAGGAAGTGGCGCTAGTGCCCTGGCCAGTTGCTGCCACGCAGAAATGCCAGTTCACGAGTCTCACTGGGAAGAATTTCTGATTTCCAAGGGAAACTCCAGATCTGGGTTTTTACATCAGGTTTCTCAATTTTATAACTATTAACTTTTGAATTTCTTTTTAAAGTCTAACTGTGTAAGTCGAACACAAGGTGACTGCAGCGCTGGCAAGAAGCCTTGGTGGATAAGGGGCTTGCGGTGCAAGCTTGGTGGCCTGAGTTCAATCCCCGAACCTATGGTGGAAGGAGAAAACCAGCTCAGAATGCCCAGGGCCTGGATTACAGCGTGTGAACCAAATCCGGCCCTAAGCATCCTCCCTCAATGGGAACAGAACGAGCTGAATGAACGGGGGCTCGCATAGCGCTTTCCTGCTTGCCAAAGTGCTTAAATGCATAGCTCACTTGATCCCCACATTCAGCTACTGGCACTGTGATCACCATTTGGCAAATGACAAGATGGAGAATTCCAGAGATTAACAGATTTAAGAGCCAAGCAATTAGAAGAGCCAATGGCAAGCCCGGAATCTCTGCTTCCTTCTTCCACGGCCCAATACCACCAGCTCACTTTAAAATAACTATTTATTTCAGACTAATTCCTACTTGACTCTAACGTAACACCAGTCTGTCTGACAGTTCCCAGGTACCACGCTTACAGTTTTTTAGGGATATCTCCACTAAATAAACTCAGTGAAGGGATAAAAATAAGCATACCACATAGTATGCTCAGAACTGGGTGTGAATGGGCACAAATCCTGGATCTAATTTTAGAAAGAAACAGCCGAGGAGTCTCACACAGCCCAGGGAGTATATGGTCCTGTGGGCGGCTGCTCACACAGCTTCAAACCCCAAGGCCTCAGGAAAGGGGAGGGAAGCATCCTGGAATCCTGCTGGGCACCAGAGAGATAAGGAGCACAATGACTTTTCATAAGGACTTCGAAGGAAGATGCAGAGGACCAGAGTCAGCAACAGATGTGCATATCTCACACACACACACACACACACACACACACACACACACACACACACACAGAGACTGCCAGCATTTCTTAGCAGATCAGGCAGTGCTGATCTATATCCACCAGCTTTGACGAGGTGCCAGTTATCCGTTTGATTGGTCATATGACATGCAGGCCCTAATACCCTCCCTAGGGTCCCTCTGCTGATGGAGAAGAGTCAGCTGCCAGATTTTACATGCTGGTGTCATGGTTACCATAATCATTCCTCATACTCATGCTTCACCAGTGAGTGGGAAAATGAAAGCTCTGCAGACAGGACCACATAAAGAGCTGGTGACGTCATTTCTGATGCAGGGGAAACATCTCTGCTTATGTGATCTGTAAGCACAGTGTGTCTGGGTCGTGCGCACCTATGGTCTGCCAGGCTTCTCAGCTCAGGTCCCCTCAGCCACCCACCATAAACTATTAATGGCCAAGAAGCCAGGTTTCCTACTGTCTGGTGACTCATTTCTAGTGGAGCAGAGAGCTGTGGAGAACTACCAACAGCCAATAACCCAGCCTGCCCCAAGGCAGGTACTGTAAAAGCAGGAGGAGGCGGTCCTAAGAAGACAGCCTACAGGTCAGGGAGATGGAAAGACAAAGGCTGCCCAAATGAAGGGGGCTGACTGAACCCTGGATTTCCCGCCCTTCACAAGGAAGCTGGATCACTCCATAAGGGTCAAGGCCAATTGGAAAAGTTGCCAGAAGGCAGAGGTGGCCCAATCTCCTTCCCGCCTGAGAAGCTAGGAGACAGTGGTAGCTACTGGCAGCAAACCCCCAGTTGTGTGAGCCAATCTTACAGCACCAGTGTACCTTCCTGGTGTTTACTCGGTGGAGATAAAAACCTGGACAGCTTCTGCATTTTGAAACGCCTCTCAGGAGGCGTGAGAAGCTCGACAAGGCTAGGGATGTGCTGCTGGGTTGGTAGATCACTGGCCCAGCTAGCACGAGGCCCTGAGTCTGATCCTAGTATCTGCAACAACAGGGCATGGCAGTTCAGGCCTGTAATCCCAGCTTTCAGGAGGTGGAGGCAGAAGAAGACAGACACAGGTGCATCTCTGCGAGTTCAAGCCATCCTGGTTTACAAACTGAGTTGCAGAACAGCCAGGGCTATTACACAGAAAAACCCTGTCTCGAAAACCCAAAAACCAAAACAAACAAAATAAAGTAAAAACATTGTACACTATGAATTTGAAAAAAAAAAACAAAAAACGGTCCAGAATCCATAGGTCTCTAAGATGTTCCCAGTAGGACAAATGTCCTAGAAAGGAACTTCCAAATCAAGACACGCAGGAAAGCTGATATTCCAAACAAACATTAAGGGCTCACTTATTCTTAAAGAACATTTCTCTGCATCTTCTTGTTTCCTTTCTGTCTTTGTAGCACTCACCTCTCCAGTCTGAGTCAGGGAAGAATTCTTGCTGCTGAAGAAATTCTCAGCCTGAGTTGACTCCTGTTGAGCTCGGCGGCCCATCTTGGCTCCCTGTAAGAAGAGACAGAGCACAGATGATTGCATGTTATTTGAGGCCTTGTGGGTATGGCATAATGGGAAGCCAGGACTCGGGTTTGATGGCATGGTAGAGAACGGGATTTGAGTAACTTGGTTATATTCACAGAGGATTCTCTAAATCCGTAAGAGAAAGTACCCAAAAATCCATTCTGTTTGGCAGAACAGGAAACATACAGGTTCCTGATCATGAGATTTTCAAAAGCCAGTTACAGAGAAAGCAAAGTCACTATTCTACCCATGACACACAGTTAGAAATGCAGCTAGTGCCAGGCGGTGGTAGCACATGCCCCTAATCCCAGCACTTGGGAGGCAGAGACAGGCAGCTCTCCAGCCTGGTCTACAAGAACTAGTTCCAGGACGCTAGGACTGTTACACAGAGAAACCCTGTCTCCAAAAAGAGAGAGAGAGAGAGAAAGGAAGGAAGGAAGGAAGGAAGGAAGAAAGGAAGGAAGGAGAAGGGAAAGGAAGAGAAAAGAAAGGAAAGGAAAGGAAAGGAAGGAGGAAGGAAGGAAGGCAGGCAGGCAGCTAGCCTGGGCAGAAGCCTCAAGCCACAGCTAAGACTGATAGTATAGGCTCCCACTTCCTAGGCAGGGCTTCAGTGACAGCTACCAGACAGGCTTTCAGAGAAAATTCCTCAGTTTCACAGCAGCTGACATAAAGGAATTCAGAGAGACTTCTGGCCCTGCTGGTTGGATCGGCAGCACCGGCCCTCAGCCCTGTCATAACCAGCACAGGAATGCTGAGACATCACCTTTGGAAAACAGAGCACTTCAAGACTCTGAGTCACCAGATGAAACACTTGCAGGTGTTCCCCAAGCCCTCCAAGTGGGCAGGGGCTATGTCTCAGGACAAAAACAAAACTCCAAGACACACTAACGGATGCTGAAGAGTGTCTATGTGTGACCACTTACTTAAAACAAAATAGAAAACCATCATAGCATAGTATTTTTGGGTCTGCTTTACCCTGACTCTGAGTCTCATAAAAATATGGACAAAGACTGAGACTGACACCATTTTATAAAAGAGGAAACTGAGGCCCAAGGAAGTGATTAAGTGGCGATGTTTTCTTGTGACTTTGAATTCTGGGTTCATCACATGACACCCCACTGAAAACTAAGTGCTAAGTGCTCTAAGAAGGAAGAAAAGGTTTCAGGAGTGTTGCACCAAAAGCGCTAAAGTCAATCAGGGCACCAGACTGCAATTATCAAACCTTCAAGTGATGTCAATCTTTCAAGGATGGGGGAAATGGTCTTCCTGATAATACAGCTCATTTCCTTCTCCAGGAAGGTGCCCTGTTTTGTTGTCCAAGTGTGTCTGTAAATGCTGTTGACAAGGGATTTCTCTAACAACTGTTGGAGGCTATTTGAAGACCCTATAAATTGACAACACAGAAAAGCACTTTACAGCTTGAAATCCTGTATTTTAAGGGTGGTCTGTTTACTGTCCTTCTCTCCCCACCCCCCAGGGCAAAGGTCAGTGGTGTTCTGTTCTCTGCCCAGAACAAAGTCCGATGCACACTAGAGCTCAATCCATATTTGTGGAAAGAATGACTAAATCAAAACATCCACATCCCAGGTACTAGAAAGATTTATGCATCACAAAGACCTGGTGGCCCCTTGTCCTTAGCTTTTTAAAAACCCTGCTCCAATCTCAACTAATTGGCTCCGGTCCCTCTCATCTCCCTTTAACAGGTGCCTCTCTAGCACCTGGGAGGGCGTCGGGTGTTGCCAGAGCCCTTCAAAACCCCTGGGATTTTACAGAAGACACTAAGGACTTTTCAGGTGACCCCATCCTTCAAAGTGATCTCAGCTAACTCTAAAGGCTATTGAGACCTGGTGGAGGCTTTGACAGTCAGAAAACACTGAATTAGGTCTTCAATCACGTCCTATTATCTACTGGCTATCTGATAGTCTTGGGCCTGGAAGGGAAGAGCAGGGAAGGTCAGGCGGGGTGGTAAATGCTTTCCACGAATTTCCCATTTCACCTACACAGCAACGCCTCCTCCATTCTACTTAGCAAGGAAGCCGGGGCTAGGTGTATTCTGGTCCATCATCAGGTTTGGTTTTGTTTTTACCCAGTTGTTACTCCCCCCACGTAATAAACTGGAGTATTGATTTCCAGTCCTGAGGAGGGGTTTACAGGAAGGAAAAGACACCTCCAGCCACCTCTCTTCCTAGCAGCTTTTGGTAGAACTTCCGGGGACTAGACTCTAGGACGAGGGCTGCCGTGGCTCGGGGAGCAGACCCTCCGTTAAGACGGGATTTGCACTCGGGCGACTGGGCCGGGGTCTGGCACGACTCCGGGCTTCTCGGAGAGTCCGGCCATTTGTCCCACCCGTTGAACCAGCCCCCAACCCCCATCATCACTCCTCACGGAGGTGGTCGAGCTGCGTCGTCTCTCCTCGCTCAGGTCCAGTAAATCGTCCATCTTCGCGACCGTTGATGTCACTTCCTGGAAACAGGCGTCTCCACCGCGTCCCTAACAACGACCCCGCCCTTCCACCCCAGTATTTAAAGAGTCCGCCTCACAGTTCCTGGGTGCTGCGTGTCACCTTCCAGTTTAAACCAGATCTTTCCTCAGCCAACTTTGTTTGACTTTAGGAAAACAAAACAAATTTCCAGATAGCAAAATCTGCTAAGGTTAGCCTTGGATACTGCCTGCATGATTAAATACGTTTGTGAGTGAGGTCAAGCTCCGCTGCTGGTGATTATTCTGACCCCTCCCATTTGTAATGTACAAAGGCCTTCAAATTACTGCTCAAGTGAAAGATGTAACAACCACTGTGGAGGGCAGGACACATGGTATTATTTCCATTTGACAGATGAACACTAATGTAATAAATACCTTACAAAGTTTACAATGACCTTGCAAAACTGTGGAGTATGTGACCTGTCTTCAAGAAGTGTACTGAAAGCAGTCACACATTTATGCATGCCTGTGATTCCAGCACTTAGGAATTAGAGGCAGGAAAATCAGGAGTTCGAGGTCATCCTCAGCAACGCAGTGAGTTTGGGAGGTAGGACAGGTTACAATGAAACTCTGTGTTTGAAAACAAAGTTTATTTAGAGGCCAGATTAAAATGTCCAATACTCAAGTACCAATCACTTTGAAAAGTATAACTATAGCCAAGCACGGTGACAGAGGCCTTGCTTGTCACTGTTATTCAGGTGGATCGTATGCCCAGAGTTTGAGTCCAGGCTTGGCAGCAGAGTGAAGCCCTTCAAAGGAACAGAAAAGAAGATGCAACATTAGGGGTCTTATTTACTCTGAGCAATCCCACAAAGTGAGCAGCACTAGAGCCTCTATGCAGCAGACAGATAGCTTGAAGAAAATAATTCCAAGCTGGGCGGTGGTGGTGCACGCCTTTAATCCCAGCACTCAGGAGGCAGAGGCAGGCGGATATCTGTGAGTTCGAGACCAGCCTGGTTTACAAGAGCTAGTTCCAGAACAGGCTTCAAAGCTACAGAGAAACCCTGTCTAAAAAAAAAAAAAAAAAAGAAAAAGAAAAAGAAAAAAAAGAACTCCAGTACTAAGTGTTGGGCCAGCCCTTATAATACCATGTCTTTCTGCAATGTTTTTTTTCCATCACATAATGGCTGCCAGCCATCCTGATAGGCATGCAAAAGGAGATATCCCACAGATTCCTGGCTTAGGGGGTTGTCAGCTTGAGTCTTCATTGACTCATATAACATACAAGATCCCTAAGTCAACATCTCTGGCCAATTCCTGGCATTGGTCACCGGGACTCACAGAAAATGGAATGTGGATGGCTACAGGTACAAAATGAGGAAATCGGGAGGACTGTCCCTAAAGCTGAATGGCAAACATGACTGAAGTACCCAGCAGGTGACACCCAGCATACCGTGCTCACCAAACATTTTTATGTCCCATGACACAATGGCCTGGGAGTCAGAGGAGGTGATTTCTCATCATCGCTTTGTTTGACCTCAGTTTCCTCCCTTGGAATGACCTTTAAAGATTTCTCTGAGATCCTTACTTGTTTCTCAGTGAGAATATTTTGTTAGATTTTAATCTGATGCAACAATCATTGCCAAAAATCTCAGACAGCTTCGATATAGGCATCAACTATTCCCTTGTTCCTTCTTCCGTGGCGCTGGTTACGCAAGAAGGGATTAATGCTTGGCTTTTTCAATTTCTTGTAAGCTCCCGCCCACTTCTTCCCCAACTTTGAGAAAACAAAGGGTGAATGGGACTCAACCTGGGCAAAGAGAATCCCCAGCAAGCAGGGGCTGGCAAATCTGACCTAGCACTTGAATCATTTGAGACATGAGTTTAAAAATATAGCTGCTGTCCATTCACGGGTGTGAGCCAAGCAGAGAGCCTATAGCCTGGAAGAGAATTCCCTTGATGACTTTGCCTCCTGTGTTGTACAGAGTTCGCCCAAGAGCCTCAGCCTCTGGGGTCACCCCATTTTAAATTTCAATATCCCCCAATCGGGGTACTCTCCTCCCCCTCTGTCCCATCCCTCGTGTAATTTTATTTATTTAATGTTAAACACCCTCTTCCATTGGGAAATGCAAATTCCATAAAAGCAAGATCTGTTTTGTTTATTGACTTATCCTCAGTGCCCAGAACAGTGCAGGGCACGCGGTAAACAAAGGCTATCCCTCAGGGCTGAGGAGGTGGGTTATCAGTTAAGAGCACACGCTGATCTTGCAGAAGTCCAGGGCTGGATTCCTAGCATCTATGTTAGGCAGCTCACAACCTCCTGTGAATGGCTGCCCTTATCTGGCTTCCAAAGATACCCACATGCAAGTTCATAAGGACACACACACAATTTAAAAACAAACAAACAAATAAAAAAACCTCTTTAAAAAATCTATTTCTCAGACTGGCGGTGGTGGTGCACACCTTTAATCCCAGCACTCCAGAGGCAGAGGAAGGTGGATCTCTGTGAGTTGGAAGGCCAGACTGGTCTACAGAGCGAGTTCCAGAACAGCCAGGGCTACACAGAAAAACCCTGCCTTGAAACCAAACAAACAAACAAACAAACAAAAAAGTTCGGCAATAGAAAGGTAGGGTTCAAATGGTGGCATTGATACCTAAGATCTGTGTGATCTTAAGGAAGTCATTTTTATGGTCTCTGTACACCTAGGTTTCCTAATTAAAATAATTGTCTTTCCAGATTGGACAGCCTGGAATAGACACCTCCATCACCCAGACGCAATGTGACCTTGAAAAAAAGTGAACTGTGCCTCAGTTTCCTCCATTGTAAGGTAAGACATTTACACCCCTCCAATTGAGACTTAAGAGCCCGGTCTCTCAGAGACTGGGAAGAGAGTGGGGGCTCGGTCTGGGTCTGGCCTAACTTAAGCTGCTCATGGGGACGAAAAAAAAAAGACTTAGGACCCGGTCGGGAAATGGGCTGGGGCCAGGTGTTGAGTCGGCCAGGAAGGGAGCGGCGCTCACTCGCACGTGGGACCGGGGACTTGACCGCGAGATCTGGCGGTACTTGTGGTCCTGCGGGGCCGAGCCACCGAGCCTCCGTCACTGGCGGCCCGGCCTCGCCAGAGGGCACCCTCGGCCTTCGGGAAAACGCCACCATCTACCCAAGCTGCAGCCGCCCGGCTCCCGGATGGTCAACGAAGAACCGCAGCCAGGATCGCGGCCGAGCCCGGTCCCACCCTCCGGCCTGAAGAGGGTGGCCCTGCCTCCCGGTCCCGTTCCCGAAGCAGACCTCGCGTGTGTCCCCGGCCCGGTCAGGGGGCGATCGGGGACGCGGGGGAGGCGAGAGAGCGGGGCGGGGAGCGTGGACTGACAGCTGGCCCCGGCACAGAGGGGCCGGGGTAGCAGGAGGGAGGGGGCTCGGGAGTAACTTTCCAGAAAAACAGCCAACGTGTAGCAGGAATGACTCCAAGAGGTGGGGGAAAAAAAGTTCAGTTACCACGTCGAAGCAGAGGACTCGCAAAGTATTTTTCAAATGGGCTCGGCTTTTCCTGTGCCTGTTTAAAACATTAAAACCATGTAGCAAGAGAGGCTGCGTGCACTGGTCCCTCCCCCCCCCCCTCCCTCCCCCACCCCAGGCTGAGACGTCATGGGAGGGAGGTATAAAATTTCAGCAGAGAGAAATAGAGAAAGCAGTGTGTGTGCATGTGTGTGTGAGAGAGAGAGAGGGAGGAAAGGGAGAGAGAGAAGGGGAACGAGAAAGGGAGGGAAGGAGAGGGCCGAGGGTAGGGGACTGAGCCACAGAGAGGCGAGACACAAATGAGAAGAGGCTTGCCGACGAAGGAATACCGCTTTCCGGAGTCAGCCACGGTGAATCGGCGTCTATTTTCTTTTCCTTCTGATTTTTTTTTTTCCCCTAAAGAGGAGCAAGGGACAGAAGCCATGGCCGAGGGAGAAGACAAGCTAAGATGCTGGTGACTGTGTGTCCAAGTGGATTATCCGAGCTGTCTCCAAGAGGCCTGCCCTCTCTGCTTGCCAGTTGCACATAATCGCTCTCATCCCAGCCAATGAAGAGGAGAGGCAGCGTGAACAGAGTCATTTAGAGAGCCCCCGAGGAAGTGTAAACAAAAGGGGAAGCATGAATGGAGTGCTCGAGAGACAAGTGTGTCCTGCACTGCCCCCACCTTTAGCTGGGCCTGCCGCTGCCCAGCCCTGCCTCTCCCCACATACCCACTGGTGAATTTTTTAAAACAAAAAACATTTTTTCTTCTCTTTTCCATTCTCTTTTCTTATTCTTCAGGGCAAGGCAAAGATTCTGTTTTTTGGGACCCAGCCATGGCCCTTCTGCACTTTCTTTAAAATACCCACTTTCTCCTCATCACCAAGCAGCGTTTGGCAATATCAGATATCCGCTCTATTTATTTTTACCTAAGGAAAAACTTCAGCTCTCTTCCCACTCCCAGCTGCCTTGCTACCCCTCCCAACCCTCGGCTTGCCCTCCACCTGGTCTGCTGGGAGCCAGAGCCCAGCAGAACCTGTTTAGACATATGGACAAGAATCCCAGCGCTACATCGCACACACAGTCCGCTATCGTCCCGGGGCTGCCAGCGCTTCCTGGGAGTCCTGAAGCCATCACAGTGCAGTGAGTTCATGCACCCTCTTGCCAAGCCTCAGTCTTTGGGATCTGGGGAGGACGCCTGGTTTTCCTCCCTCTTTCTACTGGGGTCTCCTCCTTGCCAGGCCTCCCCTGCCCCCCTGGCCTCGCTCCTGGGCTCACACATGAAGATGCACTTGCAAAGGGCTCTGGTGATCCTGGCCCTACTGAACTTGGCCACGGTCAGCTTCTCTCTGTCCACTTGCACCACCTTGGACTTCGGCCACATCAAGAAGAAGCGGGTGGAAGCCATTAGGGGACAGATCTTGAGCAAGCTCAGGCTCACCAGTCCCCCCGAGCCATCGGTGATGACCCACGTTCCCTATCAGGTCCTGGCACTTTACAACAGCACCCGGGAGTTGTTGGAAGAGATGCATGGGGAGAGGGAGGAAGGCTGCACTCAGGAGAACACTGAGTCGGAGTACTATGCCAAAGAGATCCATAAATTCGACATGATCCAGGGGCTGGCGGAGCACAGTAAGTCCAAACGCTGGTCGGGTGTCTACTCTGGAGGGGATGAGCTGGAAACGGGTGTTCCACAGAGGGGGGCCTGTTAGTGGTTACACAGCAGAGTGCCCAGGGTTCACTGCAGAGGTCAGGCATTGCAGCTGCAGCTGGGTGGGTGGGTGGGAAAAGGAGACAGAGACATTCTGGTAAGAGACAAGTCCTTCAAGAGGCCAGGAGTCCTGGAGCCAAGTGGCGTTCTGAACTCCTATCACATGCCTGATGGATATTAACTTGGGATTGTATTGTGCCACCTCAGGGAACATGTTCTCACACATGTGTCCATAGAGGTTAACTGTGAGCACATGGGTCCATTGAAGGGTGGGCTGGTTGGAGTCTGGCCATCTCCCCTTATTCTCCCAGCTTTTCCCAGCTCTGTATGCCACATCTCTGGGTCAGTTTTCCAGCTCTCGGGAAGCACAGTCCAAATTTGTTTGTCAAGTTTTTGGAAGCCTGAGCAAGATATTAACTTCTTGCAGCTTGGATCCTAACACACACAGACGCACACACACATGACCCACGTGAGCTAAGAGTGGGAGGGAAATGCATGTTTATTCCCACATACGTGGACTTTTGGAAGATGTGGGCTCTTACATTAGGCAGTAGACAGATTCCTGTGTGTAAAGTGGGGCCTCCTGGGCTAATGGACACAGGAGTGCAGGATGGAGGCACTGGCTAACCCAAAGCATCTGTCTGCAGTGGGGGTGTGGGTGGGAGAGATGGCTGTGGGGGCGATGGGGATGTGTGTCTGGGAGTGTTTCTTCCCAGGAGGCTGCTGTCTGCGGAGGAGCTGTGAAGCTTCTGGGTGAGATGTCTGTGTGTGTTTGCACACGTGTAGAAGTCATGTGTGTTTACTGAATGGGGATTTAAAAAACCTCAATACAGGAGAGAAAAACTGGCAGATGTTGAGAAACTGACAGCCCAGGAAAGAGGAATGTGAGCTGTTCTGGGCCTGAATCCGGAGCAGCTCTGTTTGCTTTTCCTGCCAGCAGGTGTCCTCCGTGCCCTGGTGACTTCAGCCTGGCCCACCTGGGAGGTGGGCAGTGCCCAAGTGGGGTGGGAAGATGGGCTGGAGCCAGGAGGGTGGCACAGTCAGAGTGGCCACGGGGCAAACAGCAGGAGGCTAGAGAAACCTGGCTGCAGAGAAGGGACAGGAATGAGCGCCAATGGGTGGAGTGGCTCTCAAGGAAGATGCAGGGGCCAGTAGGGAGCTGGCCTGCACCAAGCAGAAACCTGTGGTTTATGGAGGTGGGGTGGAGTTTCTCAGTACAGTTTCCTGTGACTACCTGGAATGTCCTTTCTTAGGATCTGGCTACTTGTGGGGGGTTGAGGATGAAAAGAAGGCAGACCTAGAACTCCCTGCCGAGGGTTCCCCCACTGGTGTTGGTACAGGGACTTCCAGGTGACCACGGTTTCCAGTCTTCCTGGCCTAGATGGGCTGAACCCTCAACTCCTTGGTCACCTACTAAAAAGCAAGTCATAGTAGCCACAAGTATCAGAGAAGGGTACAAGCCTGAGGAAAGCGGAGAACAAGAGAGTAGGTCTGGCACCTTCCTAGCCGGGGTCAGGAGGAGGGTCTGAAGGAGGGACTGAGTGATGAGGGCCCACCCCACCTGGAGCCCTGAGCTGAAAATGAGCACTTTACAAGGAAACGAGGCAATATCTGTGGTTATTGCGCAGAAACCCAGGGTGCAAAGTGGGCAGCCTCAGACAAAGCCAGGACAGACCCCCCCCACACAGAAGTACATTCCCAAGCTGTAGCATCAAGGGAAGGTCAAGACAGGGGCAGGACATGGGGGGGGCTATAGAGTCATGGTCTAGCCTGTGCCAGCTCGGCACAGGGAACAAGATTGTCTTCTAGATGCTGAGGCAGAGCCAGTGTTCACTGGGACACAGGCAATGCCACGGAGGCTCACAGTACCAGGCTCTCTGAACTTGGTACAGGCGATACGGTGGTTGAACAGACACCAACCTGGGCCTGTCCTGTGGCTAGTCAGGTGTGGCTCACCCTGGCTGCACAAGGCACACTCAATACAAAGAAAGCTGTGGCAGCTGCTGAGCAGAGGAGAAGCCTGTCCTGAACTTCTTTTGTTGTTGCTGTTGTTTTCAAGACAGGGATTTTCTGTGTAGATGTGGCTGTCCTGGAACTTGCTCGGTATGCCAGACTGGTCTCGAACTCAGAGATCCGCCTGCCTCTGCCTCTGCCTCCCGAGTGATAGGATTAAAGGTGTGTGCCACCACGTTCAGACTGAGGGTACATGGGACCAGCTCTAGGTCTATGTGGTTGCATCGCCAGGAGCTCCACGGCAGAGCTTTGTGGAACAGGGGGCTGGCTCATGAGATGATGTTCACTTCCATATCTTGCCACTACCAGAGGATAGACATTTGGAGGGAAGTGACAGTGGGACCTGGAGCAAGGTGACAGGGGCCCATAGAGATTCCTGAGCAAAAGTAGGCCTCATTTCCAGTGGGAGGAGGGGCACCAGAGTGAGAGCAGAAAGAACTGTCTTGTGGCCCTGCCCTGTCATGGTGAATCTGTTAACTGATCTAACCTAGAAAGGAAGTGTGCAAAACACATGCTAAGTGGCACTGTATGTGTAAAATGCACAATTCAAGGCCACCTTTAATCCTTAACCTGGGGGCGGCGGGGAGAGCAGTTACAGCCTTTGTAACCCAGGTACCCTGTTGCTTGGGAATAGCTGGATTTGTTTCCAGCTCTGACTGTTGGAGGTGGGGCTGGAGATTCATACGCCACGCATACTCCTCCAGCTTCAATGAAAGGGTTTCCTTTCTCTTTTAGACAATCTCAAGCAAGTTAAGCAAGCTCAGCCATGTGGTGACCTCGTGTGAGGTCATCTCTCGGCTCCGTTTCACTCCGAATGAATTCTGTCATGTCTGGGGATGATTTGCCTGGGTACCTTCTGGGAGGTAGAGGCAAGACTCTATAATCTTATGATTTTCTAAGATGTTGCCATGGGAGATGAGTAGATACTTTCTCTGACTCATGCAGTGGAGAAGGATGCTGTCTTTTCAATTCTATATCATTCACACAACCATCAGCCTAGGCAATATTTTTGTCTTTTGTCCTAGATGCATTTATGTCTTTTCTTTTTTTCCAAGACAGGGTTTCTCTGTGTAGCTTTGGAGCCTGTCCTAGAACTCGCTCTGTAGAACAAGGCTGGCCTCGAACTCACAGAGATCCACCTGTCTCTGCCTCCTGAGTGCTGGGATTAAAGGTGTGTGTCACCACCGCCCGGTTTGTGGCTTGTTTTTAATCAGCCAAGAAAAGTGCTAAGACAAAGGCACACTTCCCAGTGGAAGAACACCCAGTGATTTGGGCTTTCTTTTCTGCTCACCACCTGTAGACTTTGTTCATTATGAAATTTCAAAGGTGTTCCGCATTGAAAGAACTCACATGCCACAGGTATCAATGTCAGACACACGGTAGGGCTCTGGCTATACAGGGGGGCCCAGAGAGAATACCTGGGTCCCGTCTCTCCCTTACAGACAGGGCTAGCATGGAGACATCCTGGGGGACTTGTGCTTTCAACAAGCTTAAAGACAAATGCCTTCAGAGACTAGGATAGCAGAGCAGACAGTTCTAGAAGGGCAGTCACGGCCAGGCACCATGGCAAAGTAGTTCAGGTCATGGAGAAAGTAGGTGTCTGTGGTGTGGCTGGGGCAGGAGGCTCTGAAGTCCCAGTGACCTGCTAAAAGAGGAAGCCACTGTGTGGCTCTTACTGATTTCTTCATTCAGGAACGTAAGTCCAGCTTAATTGTATCTTCTCATTTCCCAGGTCAGTAGAGAATCTGGAAATCTCTGTGAAATTTCCCAACTTGTAATACAGACTTAACATGTTTATGGGCTTCCACCACAACACGTTTAAACATTGGCTGAACAACACATCAAATTCATTTCAAGGTTAATCTATATAATGTTTGAGACCATCCAGGCAGGACTTTCTCAAGCTCCCAGAGCCCTTGAAGCCACGGTACCTTTCTCAGAAAAAGGATAAACCTTGCTTCTCTATCCAAGCTCCAGACTGGAAACATCTAGAAAACTTGGGGAAATTGCTATGGACCCACTTAGTGCAGTCAGTCGCTGGGTAGCAGGGTTCACTGGTTTAAACACTCTCCAAGTGGCTCTATTGCTCAGATCAGTCCTCCATTAGCTCCCAGAAGTAAGGTGCCAGAGCCAATACCCACCTATTGGAAAGCATTTTAAGAGGTCACTAACTACACATACATTTCCTGGCTTGTCCATGGACACTGTGCATGCATTTCCTGGGTTGTGTGCTATTCTTCCTTCCCAATGCAAAGCAGACAAAAGAGCGTCTGTCGCTATGCAGTGTTCCAAGAAATGGAAACAACTGGAAACGATGTCCTTTATGGACGTAACTCCTGCCCTCCTGACTGTCAAAGACAGACGTGGGGATTAAAGGGTCCTCGTCATCCAATCTAAGGCAATGTTAGGGTGCCAGGGCCATTTTGAGGAATCCCATCATAGCTGCTGCTGAAACTATTAATATCTTTCCATTGGGTAATCGCCCAGGTTCACTCTTTCAGGGTCTCAGATTCAATAAATGGAGTGTGATCAAATCCCACCTGGGTTCAAATCTTACCTGTGCCACCTACTGCTTGAATGGCTATGGAAAACCACTTAGCTTTTCTGATGTTCCATTTTCCCATGGGTAGAATGACATTTTATATATTCTCTTTATTTTCAAGTATTGTCAGAGGAGCTACATAAAATGTAAGGTGGTATATTATATATTTTGCGTATTTACTTCAATGATTCAACCCACTAGTTATTTTTAAGCTGTTTTTTGTTTGTTTTGAGATAGGGTCTTACTAATTAGCTCTTACTATATATTAGCCCTGAACTCTTAAAACTTTCTTATTAGATTTATTAATGTGTGTATGAGTGTACCCATGTATGCTTGCACTTGAGTTGAGGCCAGAAGACAATTTTCTGAGGTCGGCTATCCTCCAGTGTGGTCCTGGGGATCAAACTCAGATCATCGCACTTGGCGGCAAGCACCCTTACTCACAAAGCCATTTTGCCAGCCCATGGTTCCAGGCATTTTTTAAAAAATTGTTTTTTTATTTTATGTACATGGGTGTTTTCCCTGAATGTATGTCTATAGCATATGTGTACCTGGTACACATATAGCATATGAGGCCAGAAGGGGGCGTCATATCCCCTAGAACTGGAGTTACAGATGGTTGTGAGCCTCCATGTGAGTGCTGGGAATTGAACCCAGGTCCTCTGGAAGGGCAGCCAGTGCTATTACCACTGAACCATCTTTCCAGTTCTAACCTCAGGATCTTGATTCCCAGCCTCCACCCCTCAAGTGCTTCCCATTTCTTCTTGATTCACCTTACAATTTTCACTAAGAGGGGCTTGTCACAGGGTACAGGAGCCTGAGTGGTGGAGTGGAAGCTAGCAAGGAGAACAGTCATCCTGAGAACTCTGTTAGGGCATCATCACCTTCCCTGTTCCCTGACTGCCTACTGCATCTGCCCCACTCTGAGCCCTTTCTTCTTGGCCACCCCATCCTGCTTTCTTCCCTCCTTTCATACCTGGGTGCACTCTGCTCTGACTTACGCTCTCCTACCAGTCACTGCAGAGGCCAGATGAATGCCATCTTCTCCCAGACCAACTCTCGGTCATTGAATGGGTCACCAGCCCAAGTGCTTGTCCACATCCAGAGTTACAAACCTGCCAACTTACATTTGAAATTGCTGGGGAGACAGCTCCATTATGAAATGTTTTAGCAATTAAGAATGTGTGCTACTCTTGCAGAGGACCTTAGTTCAGAGCTCAGCACCCACACCAGGTGGCTTACAAACACCTCTAATGCTAATTCCAGGGGATCCAGTGCCCTCTTCTGGCCTCTTTGGGCACTGCACTCATGTGTACAAACCCCCCACACAGATACACATCAGTAAACATAATAAAAACTTGAAATAAAATGTTTCTTAAATGTGTGCTTTGCATGTGAGAGGCTCTGGGGTCCACTTCCAGCTGTCCTCTATACATACCCATACGAGAATTGCCATCACCGGCTCCTCTCTCTGGTCCTTTTTAGACTGGCTTAGAGAATAATTGGCAGTCTTTGTTTTTTCAAGGCTAATTATTAAGCAGGGCTTCATTAGCTGGTATTCACACATTTCTTTCCTACATCTGTTCCATTAATTTTCCTTTAACCACGAATGTCAGGCCCACCAGATGGCAATTTCCAGAAACACCCACTCACCCTTTCCTAAAGCCTAGGAGTGTGCTTGCTGGTTTCAGGCCTCAGATCTGCCCCGCCTTTTCCATGACTCCTAACCCACCCCTGGGGGTGCTTACCCACTCATTCCAGCCATGTCCATTATGTGTGGAATCTGGGTCTGGGAGCTCGAATTTCAAGTCCTGACTGTTGTCACCCTTCGTGTAGAAGGATTTCTCTGGTGTTAACGTTCTCAGACTTTGATGTTATAAAGGATGCAGGGGCAGAGAGAAGATGGAGGCTTCCACTCTCCTTTGTCTGGCTTGGAACTGTGGAGAGAGCATCTGCTGCCTTCTGGCTGATGGACAGGGATGAAGAAAACGGCAGGGTGACACAGGCTGGCATAGCCCATGCTAACAGGGATAGAGACCCTCTGTGCTGGCTAATTTTATGTCAGCTTGACACAAACTAGAGTCATCAGAGAGGAGGGGACATTAGCTGAGAAAATACCTTCATAAGATTCAGCTGTTGGCACGTCTGTAGGGAATTTTCATAATTAGTGATCAGTGGAGAAGGGCCCAGCCCACTGTGGGTGGTGCCATCCCTGGACTGGTTCTGGGTTCCATAAGAAAACAGGCAGAGCAAGCCATGGGAAGCAGGCCAGTGAGCAACACCCCTCCATGGCCTCTGCACCAGCTCCTTCCTGCAGGTTCCTGCCCTGTTTGAGTTCCTGTCCTTCAATGATGGACTATGCATGTGGAAGCGTAAGCCAAGCAAAATCTTTGCTCCCCAAATTGCTTTTGGTCATGTTGTCTCATCACAGAAATATCAACCCAGAAAGAGAAAATAGTTGAGACAGCTACCTCTTTTGATTTGAAATATATTATCCGCCCTCCGCCTCCACCCCCCGACTTGAGATATGGCCTCTTTTCCATAGAAACTGACCTTTGTTTAGGTCTAAGCCACAGCATTGATTCAAACACTTTCTATAACTCCCCATTACCAGTAGGATGAAGTTTAGGCTCTCGGTTTGACACGCAGGTGTCCCTACAGCCTGATGCTTCAGCTTGCGGTTGCCGTCTCTCATCCACTCTGGCCTGACTCTGCCTCCAGATGTCCCTTTGTGTAAAACCCCTTTGCCCTCCCGCACGGTCCTCTCGTAGGGTACAGATTGCTGTACTAATTACATGTTCCTATTTGATCCTTCCTCATTTCTTCCTGCAATTCCTCTGCATCACCAAAGGTTCTGTCACACACACCTGGCTCATAGTATTTATTTTGCACACTTTATTTTTAAAAGATTTAGTATTTGTGTGTGTTTGTGTGTGTGTAGGTGTGTAGGTGGTGTGTGTATGTGTCTTGGTCTGGATCTGGGTCTGGCTGTCTGCATGCCTGAGGAGGCCAGAAGAGGGTATCAGATCCAGAGTTACAACCAACTGGTTGCAAGTTGCCCAACATGGGTGCTGGGAATTGAAATCGGGGCCTGTGGAAGAGAAGCAGGTGCTCTTAATCACTGAACCCTCTCTCCAGCCCCATCCATGTTTAAGAAATGAATGACTACCCGGTGAACAAGAACATGAATCAATCAGCTAGCTCTAAGACAACTAAACAAATAACTGCTATCTTCCCAGAATTTGTTTTGGAGTGATTTATTGATTATTTTGTTTCTGAAACTTAGCTGGGGCTGGGAACTTACTCCATAGCCCAGGCTGGTCTTAAACTCAAGATCCTCCTGCCTCAGGTCCCCCAAGTGCTGATATTATGGGCTGTGCTGCCAGGTCTGGCTGAGAATCTGTGTTTTTGAAAGATTAAGAAAATTAGTCTGGAGAGCTTAGCAGTTTGGAGATAGCAAGACAGAGAGAGCAGAGCTGGAGAGATGGCTCAGCAGCTAAGGTCACTGATACTGAAGACCAGGGTTCAGTTCCTATCATCTGTGGGCACTGCACTCATGTGGTGCATATACATACACTTCGGTCCACACTCATACACATAAAGTAAATAGATCTTTCTTTCTTTAAAGACTGTGGGCAAAGGGGACAGTTGTACTTGACTGCCCAGTCTCAGGTACATGTTCTGTAGCTCCAAGGTCTCCTCACTCAGGACTCTGTATGACTCTGGGGTCCTGGGGTCACCAGAAATCTTCCTTGAGGCCTCAAGCCTCTAGGGAGCTCATTAACAGGACTGTGGCCACTTGTCGCGTGTCTGCTGGCAACACACCGGGCCCTCACTCACTATGCCTCTCCCCATTGCTTTTCCCTCTAGATGAGCTGGGTGTCTGCCCCAAAGGGATTACCTCTAAGGTTTTTCGCTTCAACGTGTCCTCAGTGGAGAAAAACGGAACCAATCTGTTCCGGGCAGAGTTCCGGGTCTTGCGGGTACCCAACCCCAGCTCCAAGCGCACCGAGCAGAGAATCGAGCTCTTCCAGGTACCTGTTCCAGCTGGAATCCACACACTAGAAGCCAGTCTCTTCCATGTCTGGCCTCCCCTGAGCATGGGGTTTGACAGACCTGGCCTGGAGCTGACAGAGCCTCTGTCGTTAAGAGGGCTGAGTTACCTGAGGTGCACAAAGGGCGCGGTGTTCAGAAGCCTCTAATCACCACGGGGTTGGTTCGCCAGTCCTGGGCACTGTAACCCATCCCTGCTACTCCATCCTGGCCTTAGGTATTCTTTCCTCTGCCTCCTTAGATCCTGCGACCCGATGAGCACATCGCCAAACAGCGCTATATCGGTGGCAAGAATCTGCCCACCAGGGGCACTGCTGAGTGGCTGTCCTTTGACGTCACTGACACCGTGCGTGAGTGGCTATTGCGGAGAGGTGGGTAAACTCTTAGCAGTAACCTTTCAGAATGAACCTCAGTCCCTTCTGCCTCATGAGAGGGGAGAGGAGAGAACTATGGGAGCCATATCTGGGTTCAAAGTCTAGCTTTCCCTGACTCTGTTCTCTACTCCATTATTAAATGCTGGCACTGAGTCAGGCCCTAGGGACTCAGCAGCCAGCAAGACAGTGAGAGCTCAGATTTCATGGGGCTTTCGTTCTGGTGGCAGAGACATATGGTAAGCCAGTGAGCATATTGATAAGATGGAGTGTCAGTCCATGACAATGTGCTGAAAACTAAAGAATCAAGATGATAACGGTTGGGTGCTCCAACACTGATGGCTTCAAGGAGGTCTCTGGAGGAAGGGAGTCTGACATTGCGATCCAAGTGATGAGTGGGGAGCTAGTGTAGCAGCAGGTCGCTTGTTTGTTTTCCGGCTGCTCAGACTCCTGAAATAATCACACAGAAACTGTATTATATAAAACACTGCTTGGCCCATTAGCTCTAGCTTCTTATTGGCTAACTGTTACATCTTAATTTAACCCATCTCCATTAGTCTGTGTATCACCACGTGGCTGTGACTTAGTGAGTAAAGTTCCCAGTGTCTGTCTCCAGTCTGACTCTGCCCTTCTTTCTCCCAGCATTCAGTTTAGCCCTGCTATAGGTCCAAAGCAGTTTCTTTATTCATTAATGGTAATCACAGCACACAGAGGGAAATCCAACATCAAGCTAACCCTTTAAGGTCAGGAGGCCAGGCTAAAGGGAGATCTAAGCAAAAGAAACAGTTAAGGCCCAGGCCCCTTTTGGAACCCAGCTTGATTTGTCTTAGCAGCAGAGAACAGACTGGAACATTGTGAGCTGAGGATATCTGACTTCCTGTTAGACCACTGGAAGGTTCGGGGCTCACTCCAAGTTTGTTGAATGCTATAAGCAAAGTGTGCATGTGGGTGCAATGATGTGATTTACCCCTTTAAACAAAAGCCCTCCGGTTACTGGGAAGTAAAGGGAAAAGGCAAGGAAAACACTGAGGGAGCCTTGTAGCAGCCTGGACAAGGGTGGCAGGGGCTTGGACAGAGGTAGTCCAGTGGATACAGAAATCACACAGATTCATCTGTAACTTGGAGGTTGAGCCAGTAGGCTAGTATTAGGTGTGCTGTTTGAAGGCACAAGAACAACGTCCAATGACATCTAAGGTTTTAGACAGAATTTCCAGATGGTTATCATCAGCTGTTGGAAGAAGGAAGACTAGAAGAAGAGACTCGGGGTAGGTTCTGTGTAGGCCAATTGAGTTTCAAAAGCCCAGTGTCACTGAACTCTAAAACACCTATGCCAAAAGTCACATGTCCCGAATACCCACCCAGCTCACTGTGTCTCCTCATCTGGAAAATGAAGTACGCTTCCACCCTGCAGGCTTCCCAGAACTGCTTTCAGGGACACATGTATTAGAGAGAGCTTTGTGGGTTTCGATGCACTTTGTAAGAGTGAGCTTTCACTATGCTGGACAAAGGAGCCGAGGTTCAGCATGAGTAAATTCCTCCACTGAACTAATCCAGCCTGGATTAGAATTTTTGTTCCCCTGAGTAATAATAGTCTGGTGTCTTCTGACGCCATGTTGGTACTTCCTGCTCTGACAGCTTAGTGGTGGTGGAGATAGTGGAGGTGGTGGAAGGAAGGTTACATATAGGGTCCCATCTGTTCCTCCTGACCTCCACCACCGACAGCTGTGATACTGTCTGCCCATTTACATACTGGTGGCCAGAGTCCCCAGGCAGGAGAATCCTTCAGTGTCCTTGATGTTTGAGGAAAGTGGGTTGAAGGCAGAGGTCACAAGCGGCCTGCTTTTACATTTAGCTCTTAGTCAGCAGGGTTTTTTGTTGTTTAAACAGTAGGGAGGCTTCACATAAAGCTGGGGTGGGTGTGGAGCGCACACCTTTAATCCCAGCACTCCGGAGGCAGAAGCAGGAGGGTCTTGGAGTTCGAGGCCAGCCTGGTCTACACAGTGAGTTTCTATCTAACGCTGTGTAGATAGAAAAAACAAAAACAAAACAGGCCGGGCGGTGGTGGCGCACGCCTTTAATCCCAGCACTCGGGAGGCAGAGGCAGGCGGATCTCTGTGAGTTCGAGACCAGCCTGGTCTACAAGAGCTAGTTCCAGGACAGGCTCCAAAGCCACAGAGAAACCCTGTCTCGAAAAACCAAAAAAAAAAAAAAACAAAAGAAAGAAAAAAAACAAACAAACAAACCAAAAACAAAACAACACCAACAAAACCAAGATTCCTGAATTTTCATGACTAATTGGAAGCCTGGCCCGTGTATCAGAGCTGAGCAGTAGCCACCCTTCGAAATGTGCTGTGCACCCCGTTTCTTCCCCAGCCGCTGTGCTCCCTGAGGGTGAGGTTCCAAGGGGACTTTCTTGCTTCCATGACCTACTGGACTCTGTAGGCATCCAAGTCTTCAAGCTCCCACCTACAGGGCCTTGGGAGATAATGGAGTTGACACACAGTAGGCTGGAGACCCTGCCCTGACCCTAGAGGAAGATAACGCCTGTGAAAAACAACAGGACTCAGTCAAACGTGGCAACCACGCACCTCTGATTCAGGCAGCTCTCCAGTCGAAGTTTACCCGCAGGCCAGAAAAAAAGGGGCTGGGGCAATTCATCTTGGTTTCCCTGTCTGATTCTGATCAGCTCCACCTGGAATTCTCTGAAGCCCTGGGCACTTGAAATGCTTATGTCCACAGCTGCGGAACTCAATGAGAAGTTTGTGTAGGATATGCTTTCCATCCTCCTTGAGACATAAGAAGAGATAATTTCATAATAAAACCCGTGGGTCCCCCACCCACCACTCCGCCACTGCCAACTCTGAGGTTGGTTTTCCATTGGAACCCTCAGTTCACACACAGGCAAATTCTGCCCACCCCTCCCTTCCCTCAGGGGAAGTAGCTGAGGCCTTTGTTCAGGAATCTCCTCAAGAGTTCATGGCCCCAAACCAGGCTGCAAACAGGCTCCAAGTTGGAACAGCTGATGGTGTGGATTGATGAGGACTGAGTCACACCTGTGTCCTGGGAGTCAGGAAGCATCTACAAGCCTGTGTGCTCCAGGTACCCAGGCTGTGGGCTGAGGCCCAGAGCTGCTTGGAGCTGTATCCAGAATGGAGACCCCCAGGTCCTTCCACCATTAATGCTGTTACTCATGCAGCCCGCCTTTTCTCGGTATACAGAGCCAGGCTGGGAGGATGTGCCCAGGGACATGGTGGCATGGTAAAAAAGAATAGGCATTTTACACCTCAGTGAACGGAAGAACAGTGACTCCACGGCACCTCGTGTAGCCTATTCCTTGTCTGTGACGATTAGGTGTGTAGTATCTCAGCTGGAAATGGTGTCACACACCAGTGATTCCAGCAGGAGGACTGCCAGTTCCAGGCTCATCTGGAACTGCATAGTGAGCCCTTGATTAAAACAAATACAATGTATAGTGTGGGGTCTCTCATCAGAACCCACAGCTCTCAGTCTTGATCTTAAAAGGAGGACTCACGGATTGGGTATCTTGGGTAAACTACCTAATATCCATAACCTCAGTGACCTCCTCGGTACTGATGATGGCTTTAGTTTATACGATTTTGTTTTGGTTTTCAACACAGGGTTTCTCTGTGTAGCCCTGGCTGTCTGTAGACCAGGCTGGTCTCAAACTCACAAAGATCTGCCTGCCTTTGCCTCTGGAGTGTTGGTACTAAGAGGCATGCCCCACCATTCGGCAGTTTATAGACTAAATGCACTATTGCTGGTAAAATCTTGGAGCAGTTCAGCAGAAAGTAATGTCAGCAAATGTGGGTAATTGCCACCACCTCTGAGCCCTCTCCTAGGGAGGACCATAGGTCGAGTTAGGCCACATGCACTCGGACCTCCCCTTTCCCAGCACATCCATGGATACACTTTCACTTTCTAACACAGAAGGAGAACTTGCTCACTCCAGGTCTCTCCCACCCCACCTTGCGCATCCTTGAACGGCAAGCGCTGTGTGTTGCTCATTGCAGCTACTATGGCTCCTTCCAGCTGCTGAACACCAAGGAGAGAGCAGACTTCACCCTGTTATGGCTCCTCTCGCTGCCCCCCAGCAGCCTGGCTGTATTAACTTGTTTCTAGAACAGAGACCTTCAAGTTTAAAAGGTGCCCTTGAAGTTTCCCTGGGACAGATCTGGTTGGACTGTGGGGTTGTGGAACTACCCCAAAGAGGAAGTGACTTAGTTCTTTTTTTTTTTTTTGATTTTTTTTTATTGCAAGAAAAATTTACATTTACTCCCCTTGTTCCCGGCCCTCCCGCTCCCCCACTACCCCACCGCCCTCCCCCTGCTTCCTTAAGATGGGGCAGGATACCCTACCCTATGTGAAGCCCAAGGCCCTCCCCCCTCCATCTCGGTCTAGGAAGATGTGCATCCATATAGAATAAGTTCCCAAATAGTCAATACATGCAGAAGAGCTAGGTCCCAGTGCCATTATCATTGGCTTCTCAGTCAGTCCCCATTGGCAGTCACATTCAGAGAGTCCAGTTAGGTCATATGCTCATTCAGTCCTGGTCCAGCTGGATTTGATGAGCTCCCAATAGATCAAGCCCACTGTCTCTGTTGGTGGGCCATTCCCTCACAGTCCTGACGTCCTTGCTCATCTTCTCCCTCCTTCTGCTCTTCCACTGGACCTTGGTGGCACGATCCCTTGTTCTGGTGTGAATGTGGGTCTCTGGCTCTATCTCCATCCATCATGCAAAATTTCTATGGTGACGATTGAGATATTCAACAAAGTAACTATGGGACAAGTTCAGTTCAGGCACCCACTCCTCTGCTGCCCAAGTACCTAGGTGGGACTTCCCTGTGAGTGACTTAGTTCTTAACCATTCTGTCGGAATCCATGTCGTCTGGACCCTTGGGATGCCAGGCTCACACCGTGGTGACTGGAATCACCATGCCCGTACCAGTTTGCCTTGGAGGAGGATGCTGAGCCAAGTGGATTTTGGGAGTGTTCTCTGATGACAGGAGACTTTAGGAAGATATCAGGTTGGTTCCGAGGCCAGATGACTATTAAGGTGACTTCAGGGAACAGTACGCCCATCATCTCACGGAGATGTTCACCTGGAAAGTGCCTTCTCTTGTGACAGCTCCCACACCAGTCAGGGCTGACAGAGCTCTGACCCACCAGGACTGACCCTATACCAGACCCAGCCTGGTTATCTCTGTGACTATTTGAATCAGTCAAACTTTTTAGTTACTGTGTGTGCATGTGTGTGTACCTGTGTGTGTGTGCATGTGCACACACATGTAGAGACCAGAGGTCAACCCCACTGGTGTTCTCAGAATAGTCAGCCGCTTTGCTTTGTTTCTTTATTTGTTTCAATATAGCCTCTCATTGGGATCTGGGGCTCACTGATTAGGCTAAAAATTAGGCCAGAGAGCCTCAGGGGTCCTCTTATCTATGGCTCCCCAATCCTGGGATTACAAGCATGTGCTACCCACGCCTGGCTTTTTACATGGGCTCTGGGAATTGAACTCATGCTTGTGTAGCAGACCCTTTAAAGACCGAACTATTATTTCCCAAGCCCCCATTTCCATGTTTTTCCTTTTCTCTTTACTTCACTCGGGCCCTTTTTACCAAAGTCTTTGCTTCTTTAATTTTGTTTACCAAAAAACATCAGCCCACAGCTAAGAGGAGAAAAGGCCTTAGTTGGCCCTTTTGCACTCAATGTTTGTCAATAAAGCCCGGCGCCTCTGGGTTTCCTCAAGCTCATTCCCTCGAACTCGTGCCATCTGGACCCTCGGGTGTAGCTCCCTAGAGGCACTGCTGATAAGCGGACCATTCTGTGTTCCCACTGCTTATCTGGTGAGCTATCCACAGTCTGAACCTCCCACCACGGTGACAGGCTTTTCAAAGAAACTTGCAAGTCATTTTTACCTCATTATGTCTTGTTCCTTAGAGAAAATATAACCACAGTTTGTCTCTTAGAGCCTCTGGAATAATCTCCACAGTGATGGTAGAAATGTTGACATTATTTACAATGACCCTGAGTCACCCGTAGAGTGACTTCTAGCATGGATTTCTGGCTCCTATACTTCCGCCCTAGTCATCTCCACCGCCCTGCCCTGCCCTACCTCCAGTCACCCCCCCTACTCTGGCCTCAAATTCAGAGGTCCGCCTGCCTCTGCCTCGAGTGCTGGGATTAAAGGCGCGCACCACCACCGCGCTATGTATCCTTGCACTTTTGCCCCATGTACGTAGGTAACAATCTCTTTATAGCATCCTTTGAAAACGGATGACTCTTTCCATCTGCCTCCAAAACGCCCACTATTTACACGCCCGACTAGTTGTTACGAATGTAACAGAAATCCGTGGACTGTGGCACCCAGTGCGGGCGGCCTACTCTGAGCTCTGGAAGTGCTTGTTGTCACCTGTGCCCGAATGGTGGATGCCCTGCCCTGTCCCTCAGTGATTCTCCCCCTGACTCTGGGTCTTATTTTACAGAGTCCAACTTGGGTCTGGAAATCAGCATTCACTGCCCATGCCACACCTTCCAGCCCAATGGAGACATCCTGGAAAATGTTCACGAGGTGATGGAAATCAAATTCAAAGGTACTGATGCTGAGGTGTGGTGGGATGAGGGGGTGGATAATCCAATAGGAGGCCCCTTGGGAAACCCGGGAAAGGACCAACGTCTTTCATAAAGATAGCTGTTTTTTTATTTTATTTTTATTTTATATGCATTAGCATTGTTCCTGCATGTATATCTGTGTGAAAGTGTCAGATCTTGAAGTTACAGACAGTTGTGAACTGCCATGTGGGTGCTAGGAATTGAACCTGGGTCCATCTAGAAGAGCAGCTAGTGCTCCTAACCACTGAGCCACCTCTCCAGCCCCCCATAAAGATGGCTGTTTTGTGCTTGGGTGGTTATGTTTTGCCCCCAAAGCCCTGAGCACAGCATTCCACTTGGACAGAACACATTAGCATCGACAAGGCAGCAAGCGTCTCAGGAGTGACGAAATCAGCAGGCCATCTGTCCAGGGAACTAGGACAAGAGTACCTCTTTCATAAGCTCGGCACACCAACCGAGGCAATAAATGTACACCACTGATCTGATACACGCTCAGCAAACGAGCTGTCCTCCCCTCTCCCCAAGGAAATGAACTCCAGTGGGCCTGAACACAAGTGCCCTGACTTTCCAGCTTTCAGATGGTGCTGGACCTTCGTGAGCCTTGCCCAGGGATTGTCTGAGTTAAGATGGTTGCTTCTCGGCTCCAGCGTTTGACCACGGGCATTCGTATAGAGGTGGTGCAATAGCTGAGAGGCTTTATAGTCTCCTTGTCTAAAATAAGCACAGTTTTCTGGGGTTCAGGGAAAGTCTCTTTTCCTTTTCTATCTCCATGTTGGGTCACTGAGAAGTGCAGTGGGTGGAAGGTCATCTTGTAGAAGGTGAAGGTTGCTCTTGGCCTAGCATTGATCTTGGGCCGGGGCCTCAGCAATCCCTTACCCTGCATGGCCTCAACCTCAAACCTTTTTATTTATTTATTTAAAGCTAAGAGTTTGACATCCTAACTACAGTGCCATCCTCACATACAGGCCAGGCTAAGGTGTCACCTTCCCACATCACAATATTGTCCCTTGTGCAGAAAGACTTTTTTAAAAAGGGGAAAACACACACCTAGGGTTCCTATTTATCTTATATACTCAAAAGCCCCTTCCTAAGATTCAAGTTCCTCATGTAAATCAGACTTCCAGAGTTCCTGCCCTGGGAAAGACATTCAGCAGTCAGCGGCTGTCCTTCCCAAAAGAGATCCCCACGAGAACAAATGCTTCTAAGTTAGGCTTCTCCTTTTCAGTTGAATTTGAGTTCTCTTAAGCTTGTTTTAAGCTCTGTTTCCGCCTCTGAATTTCACAGTGAAAACACCTCTGAACTCCTGAGCCGATGTGAATGGCAATGGTTCCTAAGTCTTGTTTCTTTGGCTCCCACATAGACTATTTCAAACTGTAACACTTTAAATTGCTAGTGGGTCTTCTGTGGTATCTTGACTAATTCAGATTGTAGCAGGAAACCCAAAGTCTCAGAATAAGTCTCAGAATCTAAAGTGGCAGCCTCAAAGTGCATGATAGGTACCCACCTAGTGGTGGGGATACTTCATGACTTCATGAGGGAACCCAGGATGCATCCATCTCAGGAAGGGCAAGGCGCTCTTATGCAGGGAGTTGTGAGGGTGTCTGATTAGTGTCTGGAAGGGTAGCCATGGTCATCGAGTACTTCTGATACTGTCTGTGCCTTCTCACAGGGTGAGGGGAGGGGCTTGTCCTGTATCTTCCTCCCTCACAGACTGTGCTAACCCTCATCCTGACTGGGCAGTGGAAGCAGCCTGCAAGGACACTGCTTATCTTAGACACGAGGTTGTGGCCTTGCTTCCCTTTGCAGGAGTGGACAATGAAGATGACCATGGCCGGGGAGACCTGGGACGCCTCAAGAAGCAGAAGGATCACCACAACCCTCACCTGATCCTTATGATGATCCCTCCACACCGACTCGACAGCCCAGGCCAGGGTGGGCAGAGGAAGAAGCGGGCCCTGGACACCAATTACTGCTTCCGGTGAGCCTTGGCCCCATAGGTCAACCTTCCCTCCTGTGGCACTGACTTGAGATCTGAGCCTCACTCAGCCAAGGGTCCCTGATGCTTTTCACAGACGTGTTTAGGAAAGAAGACTGGAAATCTCTTCCAAACCTCTTGTTTTTCTGAGATCCCAGTATTTTCTGTAGCCTGGCTCTGTTCAGTCTGGATAAAGGGAGCGAGGAGGAAAACCTGGGATGTTGGTACTGGGGATGCTTGGGGGAAAGGCCCCTTATGGTCTTCCTGCCTGAAGTACTAGCAAGGCGTGTTTGTGTAGGGGAGATTAGTGCAGGTGTCCATTGAGGAAGTGCTTGCTCGGTTCCCTACTGTCTTACTTTCTTTCCCACTGCTTCAATAAAACAGTCTGACAAAACAGCATGAGGGAGAAAGGGCTCATTTTACCTCAAAGGTCTAGATTCCATCCACCGCGGAGGGGACGTCGGGTAGGAGCTTGAAGCAGCTGCTTACATTATATTCATAGTCAGAAGAGAAAAATCAAAGCATGCTAGCATTCAGCTCACTTTCTCCCACTCTCCTGCCTAGGGAATGGTGCTACCCACATGGGTGGGATTTCCCACCTCCATTCTTGAAATCAAGATAACCCCTACAGGCATGCCCGGAGGCCCTTCTCACAGGTGATTCTGGATTCTTTCAAGCTGAGAATGAACAGGATCCATCACATCTAGGCAGGGTTGGAGGATGCTCCTGGATGGGGAATATAGTTTCTCTTGAGCTAGAGAAAATAGCAATGACTTCAGAAGGGACCTACCTTCAGAGGCTGTTTCTTTTTTCTTTTTCTTTTTTTTTTTTTTTTTTTTTGGTTTTTCGAGACAGGGTTTCTCTGTAGTTTTGGAGCCTGTCTTGTAGACCATGCTGGTCTCGAACTCACAGAGATCCGCCTGCCTCTGCCTCCCAAGTGCTGGGATTAAAGGCGTGCACCACCGCCGCCCGGCCAGAGGCTGTTTCTCTCCCCGCCCCCAGGCAGGGTTTCTCTGTGTAGCCCTGGACATCTGGAACTCAGACTAGCCTTGAGCTCACCTGCCTCTGCCTCCCAAGGGCTGGAATTAAAGGCGTGTGCCACCACCGCCTGGTCTGCAGCTTCTCTTCTTTGTGAACAGCTGGACTGCTCACAGATGTGGGAGGGATGAGGAAGCCTACACACCCAGGGCTAACAGGAAGAAAATGAAGGATGACGTTCTTGCACACTGGGAGCTGGGAGTGCATCCATGGACACAGAAAAGCTGGGGTTTGAACAAAGCCTTCCTTCAGGGATATGTAGGGATCCAAGAGCAGGGGTGCAGGGGTGCTTCCAGGGAAAGAAAGAGCAGAAAGGGTTAACTGGCCAGAGAAAATGCCAGGATGGAGCTGGGGTGGGACAACTAAGAGATGGCCAGCTCAGGAAACAGAGGGGAGAGGTGGTGTGGTTGCCACCACCCACTCCAAGGCTGACACACAGATCTGTTCTGTGTATCTGTTTGTCAACCAGGATGCATGCTCTTATCTGTGGACAACAGTGACGGCAGCCCTAGGGGATTTCTTGCGGCTGATTGGTCTGGCTGCTTGATTTTGCCCTTGATGAGATAGACATTCTGATCTCACCTGGGTTGCTTAATGTGCAGACTCTTCAGCTTCCTGCCTGTAGTCCTGGGGGTTTCTAGAGCACCAGGTGACTTGTCCCTGCGTAAGAAGAAGGAAGGATGGGAAGAGCCAACAGTCTTCCTCTCCCAGCTGTTACTTCTCTAAGTAATCAAGTGTCTCTGCCAGAGCTTGTCCGACTCCCTGCCAACTTCTCTAGTTCTGCCTGGCCATTAGTCAGGTCCCATGACCACCCCTGCCTCCAAGGGTGGCCAGGAAAATGAGTATCCCTGGAATGGGAGGAGTCAAAGAAGAAACAATGGAGTCTATCATGGGTCGGTCTTTTCTTTTTCCTTCGTCTTTTTTTATTTATTATTATTATTATTTGAGACAGGGTTTCTCTGTGTAACAGTCCTGGCTGTCCTGAAACTCACTTTGTAGACCAGACTGACCTCAAACTCACAGAGATCCACCTTTTTTTGCCTTCTGAGTGCTGGGACTAAAGGCGTGCACCACCATGCCTGCCTATGGTTCCATCTTAAAACCTACAAGAAATCAGATTTTGGCTAATAGCTGCCTTTGAAAGCGGTGACTTCTTGGTGTCTTCAGAGACCTGTTGAAGCCAAGGGTATATGCCCACAGAGGGAGGAAGGGTTGCCGAATGGATTTCTGCAGACAACAGGATTGGAGGGGCCTGACAGCCCCACTCAGGTTCTCTGGGAGTCATGGCTGTAACCAAGTGCACTTGAACCTGGGATTCAATGGACTAGGCTTACCTCCTAGGATGGCAGAAGTACTCCAAGGGGAAGCAGGAAGATACACGTGAAGCTCCTTTTGTAGTCAGTCTACAAAACTGTACATTTTTTGTTGTTGTTGTTGACTTCCTATACATGTTTTTATCACAGCAACCTGGAGGAGAACTGCTGTGTTCGCCCCCTCTACATCGACTTCCGGCAGGATCTGGGCTGGAAATGGGTCCACGAACCTAAGGGTTACTATGCCAACTTCTGCTCAGGCCCTTGCCCGTACCTCCGCAGTGCAGACACGACCCATAGCACGGTATGGAGCAGGGTGCATGCTCTCTGGGACCTGGGGCTCCCTGACTAGCCTAATTGTCAGGAAGAGTGAATGAACGATTGAATCTTGAATGAGCAAAATCCCTGTAGTAACATTCTGATCTTGGCAGGTTAGCCCAATTCTCCTAATTCACACCCTGAAATTTAAGTTCCTACTACAGGGGCTAGCACATGGGTAAGCAGGATGCTGAGCATGCACAGTGCTCTGGGTTCAGTCTCTAGCACACATGCTTAAATGAACATGCACACAGACACGTATGGACACACGTGCAGAGTTCCTACAATAGTTTCAAGCATCCTTTTTATTTTCTTCATACCATGGAAGTTATTCAACTGTCACATGTCACCCTGTCACACGTCACCCTGTGTCATAGATGTGTGTACTTGGTTGGCAGGATGTGGGGTCCAGAGAAGTCTCTACCTCTGTTAAGACCACATAAAGCACGCTATATTGTTATAGCAATAGAAAGAGTAGAGGATCCATGCCCCCTGCAAACTGCCTTTCTCAAGGGGGACGGAGAGCAGGCCAGTCATCTGTGAAGTGCATTTCCACACAGCACAATACTGCTGCATCCTGTCTGGGGCACGCACTCTGGCAAATACTAAATGTTCCAAGGTAGTGGTGAGCGAGAATGTTTTTCTGCTAACATGGAAGACCTTTTGGAGGAGTTTCTTATCCATTATAAATCCCCAGCAATGGTCATATGCTTCAGTCAGTAACACAAGTCCATGGAGTCTGCCTTCTGTCACACTGAATGGCTGCAACTAGTCTCTCATCCAAACTCTTCCCACGATCCCTCTTAAACGGCCTCTGTGGCCACGCTGCTACATGCTCACTCAGAATAGCCCCTAGAAATTGCGTACCTTCAGGGTTACAGGCTCAAGGCTTGGCTCTCTCCTGCTAAATATGTGACCCCACCCACAGGTGCTGGGACTGTACAACACCCTGAACCCGGAGGCGTCAGCTTCGCCATGCTGTGTGCCGCAGGACCTGGAGCCCCTGACCATCCTGTACTATGTGGGCAGGACCCCCAAGGTGGAGCAGCTGTCCAACATGGTGGTGAAGTCGTGCAAGTGCAGCTGAGGCCAGCCTGCAACAGAGGAGGAAACACTGCCACCACTGACTGCTGCTCCTTGGGAAACCAAAGCGACAGACCTCACTCTAGAGGCCTGGAGCCCACAAGCCCTGGCTCCCGGCGAGTGGCCGAGAGGGAGGCTTCCTTCTGGAACATTTCTTTCTGCTAGCTCTGAGAATCACTGTGGTAAAGAAAGTGTGGGTTGGTTAGGGGAAGGCAAACTCTTGAGAACATGGCATTTCTGTGGTACAGACAGAGGCGGTGGTGGGGTGGAGGAGAAAGGATGTTGAGGCACCAGGGTGTGTGGCAATGGGACTTGGGCTTCCCTAGGGATGAAGTCGGGCAGACTGAGGGTCAGTGAGGGTCAGACTGGAAGGTTCTTCAGATCTGAGGTCAGCTCTGCCCATTGAAGTATCACATCTGCTCTAAGGGATCGGGATGACATTAGAGGCAGCCAGCATTTTTCTTCAGACAGGTTACCAAGACAAAGTCCCCCCGGGAGTCAGATCTTGCACCGCCTGGGACTAAGGACAATCCGTTCTTTTCACAAACTGCCCTCTCACACCGATCAGCATCATGAATCATGACAGATAATGCAATTAGTTTCTGGGCTAGCAACTAGCTATCTCAGGTCCTCTGGAGATGCCGAACTCAAAAGCCAAGGTCAGAATTTGTTCTTCCCTCGGGACTCCTCCTTTTGTCTTCTTTCTTGGTCATATTTCCCCATGGACATTTGGCTAGACACCTTCCAGGTAGGTCAGGGTTGGCTCTCTGGATTGCGGGTCCACACAGCCCAGGGATCATTTCCCTCTTACCCTCTTAGACTCCATGCTCCCCTGGGGTTCCTGGAAGCAGGTGCTATGTGCAAAAGTGTCTGGGGAGGCTGCGCGTGTCTGACATGATGACTTGGCCCCAGACGCACAGACTGAGGTATAAAGACAAACACAAATATTACTCTCAAAATCTTTGTACAAATAAATATTTTTGGGGAATCATGGATGATTTCATCTTCTGGAAGGTTGCTTCTAGAAACAGTAAAGACCTTGTTCTAAGGTATATGTATGTCAGACTCCATGAATGTCCTTTGCTTAATTTCACATTGGCATCTACCTACCTGAGACAATAGTCCGGGCAGAGCATCCCTCATTGTTTGGCATTAATACACTGGGCCCACTGTGCTGCCTCTAGCACATGAGAAGACTGCACCACTGTCTAGGCACACTTCCCTCAAACAGAGACAGTGCCTTAGATGTGTAAGAAGTTATAGCAATCTTGTGGCTGGGGAGAGATGGCCCAGTGGGGTAAGTGTCTGTTGTGCAAATGGTACCTGAGTCTGGCTCTCTGGAACCCATGCAAAAGTCAGGCATAGCCATGCCCATCTGTAATCTCAGTCCTGGGGACGGGGAAAGTGGCTGAGTCAGGTAATTCCTGGAGGCTCTCTGGCCAGCCAGTCTATCTGAAATTACAAACTCCAGGTCAATGAGAGAACCTGTCTCAAGAAGTAAGGTGGAGAGGAACACGAACACACACACACACACATCCCTCTGGATAACTGTAAGGTGTGTACCCTTGTGTGCAGAAATGTGCCATTAGATTCAATCTGGATGATACATGCCAACAGTTTTGGAAATCTTGCTCTGCCTCCAAACCACGTCGAGCATTATGTAGCAGATAGTTCCAAATGAGACAAATTCTGTTATCAGAAGCAACTAGGAACTCCTTTTCGGATGGTGGGCCTCTTTTGAGGCAAGAGATCCCAGGGCAATGCAGAATTCCACTGTGGCTTAGCATTCATCTACGGTTAGTCTCTGCATTGAGCCAGCAGAGCAAGGAACCCTCTGGTCTTAGCAGCTATAGAAAGCTACCAACATCGGGTATAACCATCAAGGCACAGGCACCACATCTGACTAAAGCTGAAGTCTGCAGGTTGAAAGATGGATGAGTGTGTGCAAACCTTGTTCTGAGTTCAAGACCCAACTCCTGAGGTTGGCCACTATCTTAGTTAGGGTTTCTGTTGCTGTGAAGAGACACCATGACCACGGCAAGTCTTATAAGAAAAATGTTTAATTGGGGTGGCTAGCTTACAGTTTTAGAAGTTTAATCCATTGTCATGATGGCGGGGAGCATGGCAACATGCAGGCAGATGTGGTGCTGGAGGAGTAGCTGAGAGTCCTACATCTTGCAGGCAACAGGAAGTAGACTGAGACACTGGGCAGTATCCTGAGCATAGGAAACCTCAAAGCCCACCCCCACAGTGACCATACCTACTCCAACCAAGCCACACCTCCTAACACAGCCACCCCCTATATTATGGGGGCCAATTACAATCAAACTACCACAGCCACCAAGACTATCTGTGACCCGACCCGCGGATCCAGTTATTCAGGGTCCGAAGAGGCTCCTATCTGAAAATCATGGGCGAGAGAAAAGAACGAGACCAAGCAAAATCTCTCTTGTCAAGGTCTCTCTTATTAGGGAACAAAGCCAAATATATAGCCCAGAAGCTGTGGGGCTGGTTCTTGAGGTGGGGGTCGGGAGTCAGAGAGTGGGAATTGAGGGTAAATAACACCTTGAGGCAGGGAGCAGGATACCTAGCATACCTATGCAAACTTTCCTTTATGGAATGCTAAAGAGGGGAATCTCTGTAAACTTCCTGGAGGCAATGGCTTCCTTATCTTTGTAAATTTCCTAGAGTCAAAATTCCTAGCTGGCTCTGTTAAGCATTCTAAGTTAAAAGGCCTTATATGACCTTCTGTAATTATTAGGGTGAATGGTCCCTAACATATCTGTGCTTTGTTCAGGCCCAACTCATTTATACAGTAGCTCCGTTCCTGGTTTGTTTATTTTTGAGACAGGTTTTTACACTGTAGCTCTGGTTGCCCTGGAATACCTATGAAGATCAGGCTGGTTTCAAATGACTCCTGAAAGTTGGGATTAAAGGCATGCACCGCCATGCCTGGTCCAAGTATTACAACCTATTAATTGTGACAGTTATCCTCAAACTTAAGTAGGCATGAAAAGTCTCTCATGTTCAGTAGAAATGTACAATATGGGGCTTAAGAAAAAAATTAAGAGAAATGGCTGCTTTTCTGGAGGACCAGGGTTTGATTCCCAGAACCCACCCAACTGTAACTCATGTTCCAGGTGGTCTGACGTCCTCTTCTGGCTTCTTCTACAGGTACATGGTTCATAGGCATACACATGCAGACAAAAGACTTACAAACAAGGTTTAACAAAACCAAATACAAACAGAAGTAACATAGAACTTAGGATGCAGACCTAGAGGTCTGCCCCCACTGGGGCAGGGTCCAGGCTGCCTCCATAAATTGCCTTTGGGGAAGAAGGGCACTGCATCAGATACAGGTCCTTTCCAGCATCAATAAGGATGCAGGAAATAATCTTTCTGTCCCTTTCACCCTGTCTCCCAGGGTACTGCTACAAGTTTGAACCAGGGCAACCGGATATGTTTCCTGATGCTATCTCAAAGAACACGCCGTGATTACAGGTGTTTTCATGTTAGACACTACTCATGTCAAATAACATGTACAAACACACGTGAAGGTCTGCAGTCCAGTCTTCGCTTTCCACAGCCACTCACAAGCACTAGGGCCATTTGAACCACCATCTTCAATGGCGCACACTTGTTTTGAGGAGAGCAGCAGGACTGGAGAGGACACCTTGATTTGGGAAGGAAGGCTAGAATAATCCACATGGTTTATGGCCAAGGCCAGCACCCGAAAGAATGACCTGGAAGCACCAAGGCAAAGCAAGACTGGAGTCTGGCTTTAGCCCCTGGTGGGCAGAGAGGATGGTGCTTGAGGATTTTGCTCTGATCGGGCGCCTAGAGCAACTCTAAGTGTGGCAGCTGCTTTGAAAGTTCTTACCCCTAAGCTCACGTCCTCTTGCTCTTTTGTGCAAGATTAGCAGGTGGAGAACTCCAGACCTTTTTCTCCAACTCTAACATCAGAAAGGGATGATGGAGGAACCAGAATTTGTTGTCTAGCCAGCTCAGATCAAGTAAGGAGTTAAGATGGTCCTAGACTGCATGGAAAACCTTTCTCCATCCTGCTCTTGAGAGTCCTCATCCTCTACTGTGCCTGAGCCGAATCCATGCACTAAAAAGAAAGCAAAGTCCCCCTTTTCTGTCTTCACCCCCCCCCTTCAGTTTGTTGAGACAAAGTCTTGGGACTCTGACTTCCATGCTGGTACTGAACTCACTACACAGTCCAGCCCAGCCTGGTGTCTAACTCGTGGTAATCCCCCTGCCTCCCTCATGATGGGATGAGAGGCATGAGCCACCACACAGGACCCATCTGTCTTCTTAAGTGTCATTTTTTCTGTCTGGATTTCAACACTGTTGAAGGGGGTTTTCTTGAAAGTCCAACTCTCAGCGGACGTTGGAGGGAAGATCTAATGTGTGCCGCAGTCACCCGGAGGAACTGCACAGAGAGGCTTGGTGCAAGCGGGCACATCCATACCCCACTGCAGGACCACAATGAATAAGCCTGCTGGAGGACGCGCCGGGAGTGGTGGCACACACCAGTTCTGTGTGGGGCAGTTGGTGGCTCTGGGAATTAGCCTGGTGCTCCCATCTGCTAAGTTTCTTGATAGTTCCCATTCTAAAACGAAAACTGGAAAACTGTCCAACAGTGAAATATGAAACAAAATGAAATGTTGGTTCCATTTTAGCCCTGACTGTGAATATTGATTGTTGGGAAATTAGTGAATGGAAAAAAAAGGAAAGAAAAATTGAAGTACTTTATTAATCTTAGAAGTCAGTAATTCCAAAAGGCGCCTGTCCCATGGCAGTCGCCTGCTTGCTTCCCCACTCTGGGGAACCGGTGCTGTTGGCTCCCCTACCCCAAGGGAAGATCAAGTTTGGTGGATGGTGTTGGGATCTGAAGCTCGTACAAAATAAAATAAACTTAATACTTCAATCTGGAAAAGAAGCAAAAGCCAGATGCAAATAGCCAAAGAGCCTCTTTTATATCATCTGGGAGCAGCAGCAGGAGGGAAAGAGAGGGCCTAGCGGGGTGGGAAGGGGAGGGCAGGGGAGGCACACTCTGAAGGGGACCCAATGCATCAGGCCAGAGTCCCCAACTGCCAAGTTCCACCAAACCCAGGGGATCTGCTTCCCTGTTGCCCTGGTAAATGTCTGGTTGGGCTGATGGCAACCATCTACTGCCACTTCTGCTTGAAGGCCTTGGGGACTCTGAGGCAGCAAAAAAATACTATGGACCCCTGGCAGCACCGTGGGGGCGTAGCCCCCGTCCCGCTCACAGGAGTGCGCAACAGGTTCTTCTTCCCCGGTCTCCGTTCATCGGTCAGTGCGAGTGGGATCTGGAAAAGAGGATGTCAAGCGCTCAGTGACGAGGACAGTTCCTAATGCATAGCAGGGTCTCTAGCAAAGGACGCTCACTCTGGAGCACACAGCCCTCTAATCCCCTCCTCAAAGCAACCTAAAAGATCTGTGTTCTGGTGCTGCTGCATCCTGGGTGTCTCCGCCTTTTTTCTTGGGCACAAACCTTTATTCTGTTTACCTATTACTCTTGCTGTGTAGCCCAGGCTGACTCTGCACTCCTAGCTTCAAGCCATTTTGCTGCTGTGGTCTCCAGAGAGCTGGGACCACAATGAAGCCGCCATGCCCACAAGTATGAAAACATCTTCATTCCTCCTCACTAAGCCTAGTGACACCTTTTGGTAATTCCTGTTACACAGGAATCTGAGGCAGGAGGATTACCTCAGCCCAGGAGTTCAAAGACAGCCTAGGCAACAGTAGAATAAAACTCCATTCAAAACAAACACCCTCATGTTTCTAAACAGAGGATACTAAAAGCGTTCGCCCTGCCAGAGCTCGGGTCAGCCGCACCATTTTTGAATATGCTCTTGAGATCTGAGTCCTGAGTGTCAGGTTGTCAGCCAATGCTCTGCCTTGTGCCCACCCCCATCCCCACCTCTCCCATTACATACTCCTTCCTCACTGGGCTTCAGGACAAGCACGCATCAGGTAACCAGCCAGCCACAGTCCTTCCTCGGTTGCAATGCTATGAATTCTATCCTTTCCTTGACTGCTTTTAATTTAAAATTGGGTTAATAGTCATTTCTTTTTCAAAGATCTATTATTAATTTTGTTTGTGGAGGGGGGAGCTATGAGTATATGCCCAGAACCATGAGAAAACCCCGGGAGCCAGCGTTATAGACGGTTGTAAGCCACCCGACATGAGCGGTGGGAGCCTGAGGTTGAGCCCGGGCACTGTAAGAATGGATGAACGCGTGAATAAACGAACGAAATGATCAGCAGGAAGTTCTTCATGGTTGTCTTCCCACCGTTTGCTCAATTCCCAGAGCAAGGGAGGATGCTGTGACTCATTCTTCTCCTTGTTTCTTTTCCTGTATGTGTGTGTTGAGGTGCAGATGGTGAAGGTCAAAGGTTACTGCCAGCTGGCTTCCTCCTGGGCTCTGTCTTGCTTTCGGAGACAGTGACCATGCTCTCTCTGAAGTCCACAGCATGTTGGTGCCTTCCATCAGTTCTGAGGCATCTTCAGTCATTACCTTCTCAGACATCAGCCTTATCCTGTGTTTTCTTTCCAGAATTCCACTTACACATCCATTGGGCCTTCTCAATTGACTTTCCATCTCTCTCTTTCCTTCTCTGGTTCTGTATTTTGGATAATTTGTCTAAACACACCTCTAAGTTTATTAAGTCCCTGTCAGCTGGGTCTAATCTGCCACCCACTGATTTTTTTCCTTTTTTTGCTTTTTCGAGACAGCGTTGTTTGTCTGTAGCTTTGGTGCCTGTCCTGGAACTAGCTCTTGTAGACCAGGCTGGTCTCAAACTCACAGAGATCTGCCTGCCTCTGTCTCCTGAGTGTTGGGATTAAGGGCATGTGCTACCACTTCCCAGCTTGACCCACTGATTGTTAAATTCCATATTTTCTTTTTTAAAAAGGTTTATTTATTAATTATGTATACAGCATCTGCCTACATATATCCCTGAAGGCCAGAAGAGGGCACCAGATCTTATTACAGATGGTTGTGAGCCACCATGTGGTTGCTGGGAATTGAACTCAGGACCTCTGGAAGAACAGTCAGTGCTCTTAACCCCTGAGCCATCTCTCAGCCCCCCATCATATTTTCAAATCTGAACATGACATCTGGCATCTGGTCCTTTTGAACATGTGTTATCACAATTCTCATCTACTGTTTTTACTCATCCCCCCCCCCCCAATTTCTCCAGCCATGAAGACATTCATTTTGCATCAAGTGGTGATTTTAGTGTCTTGGTCCCTGCAGATCTAGCATCTGCTGCCTTGCCGGCTTTTGCTCATAGTGCTGGTTACTGATCCATTCTATTATTTTAAACTTTGACCTTTCATTTCGTAGACTTTTACTTGTGGGAATCATTTGAGGTTTGGGTTAAAGGATTTCTCTAGGGTCAGCAAGATGGCTCAGTGAGTAAAAGTGCTTTGCGGACAAGCCTGACCACCCGAGTTGGATTGCGGGGACCCATGTGGTGGAAGGAGAGAACCAACTCTTGTGAGCTGTCCTTTGAAGTCACCCATTAGGCTGTTGCTCTCATCCTCTTCTGCTTTTGTTTAACGTCCTGGCCTCGACATTTTCTTTCTTGTGTTTTGCTAACTCATGTATCTGGGATGACACAGCTCATATGTGAGGACTTGGTGCTTGTTGGCGCACGTAGTGACATCTTACCATGTTGTTTCCTAAGCAAAAGCAACTGGCAGCATAATCACAAGGCACACTTGGAGTTGCCCCTCAACTACCCCTGAACGCCCCTTTAAACTGTATTATACCGGTCTGCAGCGAGCAGACTTCCACAGACCCAGCTTTTTTTCAGCCCGCTTTTTTGTTTGGGCCCAGCTTGTGTTTATGACCACACAGAATGATTTGCCATGTGAGCACTAGGAGGACTCCCCTGACAGAACACTGCCAGGGCGGGAGCAGGCTCTGGCTCTTGCTCTCCAGGAGGCACAGTGCCTGGATGGTAGGCAGGGCTGGATGGGTCATAGAAATCGATCCCAGTTGCTTCTTTTGTTTCTGGCCTCTGCCTGGATGCCCTCACAGACGGCTGGGACTTCTGGTATGACCCACGGCGTCTAGCGCCCCTGCTATTCTCTTAGAAGTGCAGAGGCTGGGTTTTATACCATGCTTTACACCATGCTGAGCACTGTCTTATGTATCCCAGGCAGGCGAGAACTTGTTATATAGCCAAGCAGAGGAATGACCTTACAGTTTTGACTTTCCTGCCTGTACCTCCCAAAAGATGATATTATAGGCAAAACCATGCCTATTTTATGAGGTGCTGGGGTTTTGTTTGTTTTTAATTATCTAAATGCAAAGACCTTTCTCTCTTAGGATAGTCCCTAAGGCCTTTCCAAATGGTCAAAGAGGCCTTGGTAGTCTCTTCTGGCATCATTCTAGTCTGATGAAAAGGGAAGTGAATTAATCCATTTATTTATATCCTGAGTGACATTAGCAGATAGGGACAGCTGGAACGAGAGCCACGCTCTGCCCCTCACCTTCCTGGGCACTGTTCCAGTGTGGCGGAATGAACAACACAGGCACAAGAGTGTTGGATCTGTTTCGTGAAACCCTGCCTGGCTGACACAGCTGCAAGGATTTTCTCGAGCTAAGTCAGCCGGGGGTAACGAGAAGGCAGCCTTGGGGCATGGTCGTCAGAGCTAAGCCTGACCAGTGCAGTAATGAGTTGGCTCTCACACAAAACGCTCCTGGAACCCCTTTTAGTTGTGAATGAACAATGAAGGCACTTGGTCTAAGCCATGATGTCAACACCCCATGTTAGTTCTGAGATGTTCTATTTGCAAATAAGCAAATGATTTTTAGTATAAATCTACTTAAAGGAATTCTGTTATCGTTTTTATACAATAAGCCTTTTTATTTTGAGTTCAGGCTGGCCTTGAACTCTTGACCCCATTTCAACCCCCCTCTAAGTGTTACTATTACAGATGTGCACCACTGCACCAGGCTAACTCTTCGTCTAGGAAAATGTATACTTTTTAAAAACATATTTGACTCTTACTAACCTCTAATTATAGTTTTCTTACTCTGATTCATTTTCTTAATAGGACATTTACCAGATAAATGTACTGGTAAAATAACATCATGGAACAGAAACAGGTGTCTCTAGACTTTCCAATGTGGTTCAGTGGAACATTTCTTCCTGTCCCTGCACGCAGACAGTGATATTCAGAGGAAGGCCTTTACATGTGCAACAGCCTCTTATTTTTTGTTTTTATTTTTGGCATGAGTATATTTAATAGCTACCCTTTTATGAAAATTTAAAAATTGCATAGCTGATCTAAATTAAACTTCTGGGGTTCTAATTCCGTGCTGTGACTCTTGTGCCCGTTTTGAAGCACAGTCTACCTGAGTAGATCCGATTATTTCTGTCTGTATATACAAATTTAGATCTGTAGCTGGGTGTGGTGGTGCATGCCTTTAATTTCAGCACTTGGGAGGCAGAGGCGGGTGGATCTCTGAGTTTTAGGTCAGCCAGGGCTGAACAATGAAACCCTGTCTTAAAAATTTGTAAAATAATCATTGTAAGAATAATTACTTTATGAAAAACTTCTGGTCTCCTTACAGGCCATCTTGGAGATGGAGAGAGGTAAGCAGAACCATGGCCTTTAATATGACTACAATTTCTTCTCACGTTTACTCTTGGACATACTTATATGTCACAGCCATGTGGAGGTCAGAGGTCAGAGTCAGGGGCCAGCTACCTCCTTCTGTCCTGTGGGACCTGCTGACTGAACTTAGGTTGTCGAACTAGGTGACAAGTGTCTTTATCCACTGACCCACTTCAAAAGTGAGCCGATTATCCCATTTTGCTATTTATGACTCAACTTTGGGCTTTAATGAAACTTAACTTGTTTTCAGTTTACGATAGTAAATCTTTAGTGGGCTTTAAGAATGGATTACACAGCTTTGACTCCAAAAGAACAGACAGACCCATCGGCAGGATCCTGTCTACTGTAGAACAGTGACTTCCAGGCTGTAAAAACCCAGCTCCATCCTCCTGTAGTAGACATAGCACTGCTGGGTTATAGAGGGCCTGGGCACAGCCCTGTGCCTGAATCAGAAAAGCAGGGTTTCAGCTGCTAAAGGAAGGTCAGAAGGAAACGTAGAGACCTGGGCAAACCCAGAGACCTGGGCAAACGTAGAGACCTGGGCAAACGCAGAGACCTGGGCAAAAGCAGAGACCTGGGCAAACGCAGAGACCTGGGCAAACGCAGAGACCTGGGCAAACGCAGAGACCTGGGCAAACGCAGAGACCTGGGCAAACGTAGAGACCTGGGTAGCCTTTAAACTGCTTTAGGACTGAGGTGTATAGTACAAAAATGGAACACACACATCATGACTTCAACAGAAGCCTCAGTACTTTGTTACACATGGTCCCTGGTACTTTTCTCTCTATATTGCATTTTCTTCCACTGGGGTTGGGGGGCTGTTAATAGGTGTGACCCTGAGTGCACTACCAAACTCTTAGACCATCTCTCCCTGATAAAGCAAACAAAAGCTCCAACATTGTTTTGGTGGCTGATTTATACCACAACTGAATTCAAATAACCACCATGACGCTACTGGCTAGTTCTCATGAACCTAAATGTGACCCGCTAATTGATTCTGTGACCCATTACTGCTAGGTCACGGCTCATAGTTTAAAAGTCCCTGCTGTGAACTCGGGCATGGTGACCCATGCCTGTAATCCCAGGACTTGGGAGGCTAAGATGCCAGGACAACCCTGAGCTCTATGTCAGCCTGGGCTATGGCGAGTTCAAGGTGAGCCTTAACTACATAGTGAAACTGTCTCAAACAACAATAATAAGAAAATAACCAACCAAACCAAAATACAAAATCAAAAACAAACCACTGTTCCCATGAGGGAATCATTGAATTCTTTAATAGTTTAGAGGAAGCCGAGAGGGGTGGCATATTCTATTCCAAAGCTGCTGAGGGAGATGGCATGTACTGAGGAGGCTTAGTTCCCAGGCATTAGTGGGGCGGGACTCATGATGCGGCTATCTCCGAAGACATGGCCTCTAGCAACCCCAGGCCATCACCCCGAGCAGCTGAGATGTGCACAAATAAACGTAGACAAACCACAGTCCCTGTGCTTACGTTCCTCCTCTGCAATGTGGAAGTAACTGGACAAGCGTCAGTGGTTACTACATGACAGTGTTCTAAACGTTCAGAAGGGTTCTATGGGGCATGAGTCACAAGGAAAGAATCTAAACAAAAATCTATTCCCAGACAATTAAAAAAAAAAGCACCTGTCTCAGCATCTAAGCTCCACAGTCACCCCCATGCCATGCATTTCTGGGGTCTAAAATACCCAGATGTCTACAGGGGCCAGCTGCTGGGCCTCCTTAGGGCTTTCTTAGCCCTGGGCTCTGAGCTGCTCTTCATCACACTCTTTCTTTGGGAGTTTATCCACTCACAGCTTTAATCCCTGTAATAGTGATGCTAAACAGTGCCCCAGGCCATGTCTGTCTCATCGTTCACAAGGCTGATGCTGCCAATGGAACATGTCACAGTTCAGTTAGCACAGCTGAATTCTAAAGCACTGTAAGGGAAGCCACAGTCATCGGTGGGTATCTCACTCCCACTCCCATAAGCCACCTTAAACTCACTGTTCCCCCCCACCCAAAAAAGGCCATGAAAATAGAAGGTACACTAGTTGAGAAGAAGGGGATCACTGGGAACATAAGATGGTGTAAGAGCTAAAGGGGAGTGGATACGATCAAAATACATTATGTGTACATATGAAAATGCCATAATGAAACCCAGCAGTATGTATAAGGGGCTCCCAGGAGACAAAAGTGTTGCTGAAGGTGGGAGAAACAGTATTCTTGCATACTGGTGGTGGGAATGTAAAATGGTAGAGTCTCTAAGGACAACCATATAAACAGGTCCTCAAAAACCTTAGAAATGGAATTACCATGTGATCCAGTAATTCCATTCCTCTGTATTTCTACAGAAGAAACAAACACAGATTGAAGTTAACTGTATGGGTCCACTCACAGTAACAACATATAACACATAGCTCAAAGGAGGCATCAAGCAACCCAAGGGTCCGCTGCTGGCTGAACAGACGAAACGTGGCGTGTTCACACAATAGAGTATCATTCAGCTTTGAACAGGAAGGAAACTCAGACGCATGCACATTACAACCCAGATGAATCCTAAGAAGATTATGCTAAGTGAAACAAGCCAGTCACAAAAGGCCAAATAACGTACATTCCCACCAATGTGATGCATCAAGTGGTAAAAGCCATAGGGGAGGAAAGGAGAACGGCTGGCTCAGTGCAGTCATTTACTAGGTACAGAGAGGCAGCATTGCAAGATGAAGTCTGCACATGGACGGTGGTGCCAGCTTCACGTCAATGTGCTCGATGCTGCTGTGTACTGAACACAGGCAAACATATCTGGTTCCAGGCATGACATGAAATGCTTACTGCTCCTATATCGTACTCAAAGCCTGCATTTGTACATTAGTCAGAGTGGAATGTATGGGACTTGACTGTTTGGTCTGGTCCATGGCACCTCTCGTTCGCTTATGGTTTTAGCCCCTTTGGGAAAGTATCCCACCCGCCTCCTTTGATGTCAACTAGGATATTCTGGCCAGACTGGAAATAGTTCAATACTCCCTGGATCACAAAACCTGGCAAGTGGCCCACACTTGGCCCAAGTCCACATTCCCCTGACCACAGCAACTGCTTCAAGAGGTGACCTCGCCATGTAAGCCAAGCCCTCCACTATTGTCTTGAGGGATGCTTCTACTTCAGTAGAGAGAGCACAACTCCTGGACTTGGCCCCTCGACTGTAGAGAGCAAGGCTGGAGCTGCTCACTCCCACATCCTATGATGTTTCCACACAGATGATGACATAGAAAGTAAGAGATAGCGAGGTCAACAAAGCATGACAGGAATTAAAACGGATTAACGTGGGAGAAAGAGCAAGAGGCAGAGAGGAATGGAGACAGAGGATCTGGATGTGAAATGTCCCCCACAGGCTCCCATTTGAACACTTGGTCCCTAGTTCGTGGTGCTGTTATAGGAAGGTCTGGAACTGTTAGGAAGTGGAGCCTTGCTGAGGAAGTAGGTCATGGGTAAAGGGCAGGTGGGCCTTGCATTTTATAAGCTGGCCCTGCTTCTGGCCCAGGGGGATGTGAGGAGTCTCCAGCCATGCTCCTGCTGGCATGAGCTCCACCACACCTTCCCCACCATGAAGGACTATGCCCTGCCAACCTTGAATCAAAACAAACCCCCGGTCCCTTGCCCTGCTTCGGCCAGGTAATGTGTGGCAGCAATGAGAAGGGCAACTAATACAGACAGTCTAAGAACTCGCCAGCAGCATGAACCAAACTCCTTTCACGGGTATTCAGAGTCAGGTCCAGCTGCTTCCAACAAATTGTCTTCTAGATAGCACCAGTGGAGATCCAGACACCAGGATTGTCTGAGAGAAGGCAAAAGCCAAAATTCAGAAGAAGTGTAAACTAATGAAGACAAAGGAGACCACAGAGAGAAAGAGCTGGACGAAGAAGTGCCCAGAGCACCCCCTCAGGAAATGGCCATTCTGGTGCCATCTGGGGCCGGAGAGATGGTATAATGGCTAAGAGAACTTGTTGCTCTCGCAGGAGAGCCAAGTTTGGTTCCCAGCACTCAGGCTGCATTTTACAATCATCAGTTCTAGGGGATCGGATGCCCACTTCTAGGTTCCACGGGTACCAGGCACGTGTGTGGTGCACATACATATATACAAGCAAAATGCTCAAATATAGAGCAAAATAAAATATTTAAAAATAAAATGTGGGTGTACAAACTTTAAACTCATGTTACTGTCCTAGCCTCTGAACTCATGTTCAACAACATGAACTTATGAGAACAATTTGGGTTCAAAGGCTATGATGCTAACTTGAATTTCAATCGCCCAGGGTTTGTTTTGTATGTGTGTATGTGTGCGCACGGGGAGTGTCATGTATGTGTGCAGGTGTATTCTCACGGATGCACACACGCATATCAGAAGTGGGCAGCAGGCACTGTCTGCTGTCACTGCTCACCTTCATATTTTGGGGGGGGGTCTCTCATTGAGACCCCATTGCTGTTGTGGGTAGGTTGGGATCTGCCTGTCTCTGCTTACCCAACAGTGGGGTTACAGGCATGTGCAGCCAAGCCTGATTTGGTTATATACCTGCTGTGGGTTCAAAAGCAGGCCCTTGTGCTTTCACAGCAAGTGATCTTACCCATGAGTCACATCCCTGGCCTCCAGACCTTTTCTTTAAAAAAAAAAAAAAAAAGGAAAGTATTTAAAACCGAGCCATGTATGGCTCAAACCAAACAACCAAACTAAAATAAAGCAGGGGTCCTCAGTGGGTAAAGGGGCTTGCCACCAAGCCTGGTGACCTGAGCACTATCTTTGGATTTTATATGGTAGGAGGAGAAAACTGACTCCCACAAACTGCACAGAGATGCATGCGTGCGTGTATGTGTACACACAAAATAAATAAACACGATTAAAAAAAAACCAAAAAAAAAAAAAGAGAGAGAGAGAGCGAGAGAGAGAGATTCAAAGTTCAAGTGTCTCTCCCACCCTCTGCTCTGGGGCTTCCAGATCAGGCAGCTGTCTGGTCCTGACCAGTGGCTGCTCATGTGCCTTTCTCATGACAGCCCACACGCAGACAGGAGCATGACCTACAATGTGCTTTGCTTTTGGCTCTTCTTCCATTTTTTCCTTAGCAATACATCTCAGAAAGTGTTACCACAGAGACATTTGGTTAAGAGTACTCCTTAGGTAATCCATATGCAAATATGCAAACCTCAAGACGCTTTGGTTCCACAAATCTTTGTAAGGAAAAGTAAAATGGGCCCTAGGATCTGTCTGTCATTCTGTCATCCTGCAACCAGGAGCTAACAGGAAACAGCCTCTTCTTCCCTGACAACCAAGGCCCACCCAGGAGAGGCATGGCCAATGCAACAAGGGGGGTGCTGTTTCTCAGGACACTCTGAAAGCGAAAGAGAGGATACCTGTACCCCCATATCAGTGTCCTTTAAGGTAGTGGGAAAAGAAGTTTAACCTCCATTGGGAACAGTGACAGCTCTGTCACATGGACGCTGACGCTTAGACCAGCATGAGCAGTCACACTGACAATGCTATTAATATTAGAGGCTACAGCCAAAGGGAACTCGAGTCTTTGCTGGGGCATCAGAGGTCAGCTTGCTATCACCAGGCAGATGGGCTCCAGATCCTCGAACTAAAGCTGGGCTTCAACAATCGCCAACCCTTCCCCTGCAAACCTCTTCCTGTAAATTCATAAAGGCTCCGGGACGTGTCTGCTATTTCATGTTTATCACCCAAGCTAATCCATCCAGCCCCTTAGTCATTTTTATTGCTCTTCACTGGCTGTCTCAAACAGCCTCATCCTGCTGAGGATTATGGTGCACTGCAGGCCCGTCTCTAACCTCCTCTCCTTTACACCCCTCTTCGTCCGCTGGCCTGAGTCAGAGCAGTTCCCTAACTCGTGAGGGCGCGAGCTCTTAAAGCTGAGGAGTTCTGTGCGGCTTCACTGTCTGTACACGGTCTTCTCACTCTCCACGGAGGATGTTCTGTATGAGTTTGCCTAGCTTTTCTAACCCACGGCACCACTTCCCCTGTATCTCTCCTTCACCCCAGAGCCAGCATGCACGCAGGGCTGAGGATCACCACGTGACATTTGGACTGAGGGTACATCGTATTGTTTATCTTCACCCTACCTCATAAGTGCTCTTCTCTGACCTCCGAGAACCTTATCCTACAAGCCAGGGTTTAATCTCTTCTCCACCACAATCCTCGTTTCACAGAATGGTTCTGCAGTCTGTATTAACCTACAGCTATGAGGGCGCCCAAGTGTTTGGAAAATAGATCCGTCATGTAAAATCATCTCCAAACTGGCCATCTCTTTAATGTTCTTTATTTGTTAAGTAGCACACACATGAAAACAAACCCACTGTTGATTGGCAGCCTGCAAGATGGTCTGTGATATTCATGTCCAGTGTGGATGGGACTTAATGGCTCACTTCTCAGACAGTAAGTTACAGGATGGAGCATCCAAGATGACGTTCTGAGCAGTCTGGAGCATCTCCCCTAGGGGTTTTCTCGCCATCCCACTGACCCACGAGCACTCTCCTGGTCTGTTAGGGCTACCATACAAAAGACACAGTGGGGCAGAAGTAGGTAACACAATCTCACTTTTCTCACAGCTCTGAGAGTGCTGGTAGGTTTGGCTTCTCTACCGTTGTCTTCACATGGTCTTTCCTCAGGGAACACTTGTGCTTGGGGTGTCCTCTTCTAGGGGGTCAGAAGGGATGAGGCTCCAGAATGACAGCTTCATTTTAATTTAATCACATCTTTAAAGGTGTGTCTCTAAGTGCAGCCTCATTCTGAGAGGACTGGGGGAAGGGAGAGCTTTCCCACCTGAGATCTGTGAAGACATAATCTGGCCAAGCACACACAGACAGACAGATACCCCTGGGAGAGGGCACATGGAGGGGCTGGCCAGCAAGCGCAAGAGTGAGATTTTAGAAGCTGCTCTTCACCAGTTCATCTCACGGTGAGGCCAGAGTCCCTAGCTGCCAGCTTGCCTACAACTGCAAGTGAAACCTCAGCCAAAGATGGCAGCTGAACCAGGAAGCCCAAGCCGCAGGAAATGAGGCAATAAAGGCTTGTAGAACCATAAGTTTGGGGATAAATTTATTACACAATTCCCAATGCCTACCAACAAAGAAATTGTGTGAATATTTATACAAAAAATAGTGTGGCTGGGGGGGTTTACTGTGAAGTGGGGTGAGGCCAAATACTTCTCTGTTTCAAACTTTGCTACAGATAAAATCAATGTACCTTTTTTAGTGAGGGGTATTTGCTGTCTTCAGATTAAGACTGAGCCGTCACATGAGAATAAAAAAACAAAAGCAGGAAGCTAGAAAGTTTACTGGCCTTCCCAGTATCCCATCTGGCCTCTACAGCCACCCCATGAAGAAGACAAGCCATTTTAATTCAGGTCTAAAATATCTGACACGTGGCAGATATTAAAAATATTTCCAAGTAGAAGTGTTTCCAAAGTCCTATGGCAAAACCGAGTCCAGAAAGGCCGGCTGTCTGGGACAGCACAGCTAGCATGTGCCTAGTGAAGGTACAGAAGCCAAGTCCAGGTTCTCCCCGCCCCTGCTAAACTGTCTCATGTATTTTCTATTTGCATTTTTCATCCCCAAAATTATGAACAAAAATAATTTAGAAAGTAAAATAATGCTGTGCTAACTGACATTTTACTTTTTGCTTTCCCTCCAAAGGCTATGCTGAAAGGAATGGAAAACAGACGGAAGCCAACAATTCGTCCTGCCAATGGCCGATCCATAAATGTGGGCAAACATACCCCAACATTCCGGAGCTGATTTGGGAAGATTTGTACCATCTGGTCCTAAATATTGCCCCCCTCTGAGGCAGGATCTTGATGCATTGCTGGGGTTGGCTCTGAGCTGTGGTCCCCCTGCCTCAGCATCCTGAGTGCTGGGATGACAGCTGCATACACATCACTGACTTCTTATTTTTTATTTTTTAGTGAGGAAAATTATTTTTATAGGTATCCCAGTATCCTAGCTGGCCTCTACAGCCATCCTATGTAGAAGACATTTTGTCTGCGAATGTATATATGTGCACCACGTGCATGCCTGGTGTCCTCAGAGGCCAAAGAGGGTGCTAGATCCCCTGGGACTGGAGTTACAGCCAGTTGTGAGCTGCCCTGTGGGTGCTGGAAACGGGCCCTCTAGTAGAGCAGTCAGAGCATCTGAGCACCATCCTGGTTTCTAATAGTCAGTGGACTTAACCGTCTCAGATTATGAAAGGCAGGCACTCCACCATCCACACGGTACACTTTCACAGAAAGCTCTGGGTACATAAAATAGCACAGCCTTTGAATCTCAGGGAAAACAAGATTACAAACATGAATGGCATTTATGTTTCCTCTTAGGGGTTCAAGGGACCAAAGTGTGGAGAGAGTGCTCATGTATCTCATGTTTACTTATGTCCACTATACACATATGACAATGTAAGTAATATATGTGCACATATGACAATGTGTGCAATGGAAGAAGGACATAATTCCTCAATCCTTTAGAAACTAACAAGGTAGTGGCAGAGGAAGAGTAAAAATATAATATCTTAGCAAATTTTATGAGAGGATAGTGGGGTGGTGGAAGATTGATGGTAAGAGATGGGTTCTAGAAAGAGAAGCTCTATGTGCAGCAGCAAGGTGAGTCGTCCAAACATGGGACGTGGACGAGTGTGCTGGGCCAATGGTGACAACAGCAGTCACCAGTGCGGGGACAGACCTCCAGGGCCTTCTGCCTCTAGACAATGCTCTATCATTCATCTACACGCTCCTTGGGCTTGGAGACGGTGATTCACTATGTAGTCCAGGCTGGTTTTGAACTCCTGGGAACACCAGCATGCCAGGCACCAAAACTCTGTACTGGCTTTGTTGCTGGGTTTCTGCTTTGAGACATGGTCTTACTCTATTGCCCTGGCTGCCCTAGAATTCTCTCTGTATGTAGATCAGGATGACCCTGAACTCAGTCTTGCAGGCCTCTGGATCCCAAGTATTAGGGCCAAAGACATGAACCACCACATTGGGCCTTAGAAATGACTTATTTACTTATAATTTATAGTATTTAATAATTTATTATCTAGCTGGGTGGAGGTGGCACACACCTTTAATCCCAGCACTCGGGAGGCAGAGGCAGGCGGATCTCTGTGAGTTCGAGACCAGCCTGGTCTACAAGAGCTAGTTCCAGTGCAGGCTCCAAAGCCACAGAGAAACCCTGTCTCGAAAAACCAAAAAAAAAAAAAAAATTATTATCTTAACTAACTAATTTTTAAACTCGTGTAGAGGTAAAAGACAAGTTTAACAAAGTCAGTTCTTGCCTCCTACCCGTGGGTCCCAGAGACTCAAAACAGCTGCCAGGCTTCAAGACAAGCACCTTTACGTGGAGGCCAAGTCATGCCCAACCTTTTTTCTTTTTCTTCCACATCTAAGACAGGGTCTCATACTGTCTAAGACTGGCATGGAATTAAGCCATATAGCCGTGAACTCAAAACAATCCTCTTGCCTCTGCCTCCTGAATGCTGTGTATTCTGACCTGCGATGCTATGTGTGGTGGTGGGCGCTGGATGTCTTACGTGGAGTTGGCTAAAAATAAGGTAAAGGACAAAGGCAGGGTCCTGAAGAACAAGTCAGCAGAGGATGAGCAGCATTGTAAGAGACGAGAAGGAACAGACAGATGGGGTGTGCGCACATGCGCGTGTGTGCATACGTGTGTGTGTGTGTGTGTGTGTGAGAGAGAGAGAGATAGAGAGAGAGAGAGAGAGAGAGAGAGATTACCAAACTCAAGACTCAACAGCACCTAAGGTCAACCCTATAAACACGTGCTTAACACCATTAGTAGGGCTACCAAGAGAGGCAGGTCCTTTCCCACCTCCTCCACTCATGAAAGCACCTCTGACCACACTGTATGGGCCATGGACACACAAAAACATGTGAAAGTTGGGAGAGGGATTTGTTGGCAAGAAGGGGTTCAGTAGAAGTCGGGGGGAGGAGGGAGGAAGGACTGTGAAGATGATTAAAATACATCATATATATGTATGGAATTGTCTAGTAATAAAAAATTTCTATTTCTCAAGAAAAGAAGATCTTCGTCTGTTTCTAGTTTCCCCTCGTGCATTTCCCATAAGTCCTCGATCTGGTTGCTCCTTAACTCCTTGTTCTACATTATTTTTCCACTAGAAATTTCATTAAGTTAACATATGCTAATTTAAGGAGAATTTACAATCATTCTCGGCCTTATAAAAGTGGCAATTTAATTTTTTCTTATATGTACACTTACACACTGAATGTAGGTTAGGGACCCTTTGATCTAGTCATTGTGTTATTTCCCATGTGTGCCAATTTTTAGGCTGAGCATGCGCGTACTGGGCACTGGCCGACTACACCACAGGAGCACAATTAATCCACAAAATTAAAAGGGCCATGCACCCCCAAACCACATGAGAACAATAAACAATGTAATGAAAGGCAGAGGGAAAGCGGACGTTCCAGATCCCAGAACGTTTTGTCTAAAGTTTCAATGTTGTAGCCCTGGCTGGTTGTCACTCACTGTGTAGACCAGGCTGACCTCAAACTCTGAGATCTGCCTGCTTCTGCTTCCTGAGTACCTGGATTAAAGATGTGGCACTTTTTTATAATTTTTCGATGACTCTGATGAATTTTAACACCATAAGTCACCTTGTCATGTCAGAAATTTCTTTTTCCTTTTTTCTTGGATGAGGCAGGGAAGTCAGAAAGTGACTTTAAACCGAATACAGCAAACGCGTCCAGCGATGGGTTATAGCTTTGCAGCATTTGGAGTGCAACCTCGTTTCTCAAAATGTCAAGCTATTATTCAGCATTGGAGAACAAATGGCTCCAGGGCATATAAATTTGAGACACGTTGCTTTAAAGCCTCGCGGAGGGCAGGCTCTTCAGAGTCCTTACTATGAGCCTCTCAGAACTGGCAGTGGAAGGCAGCATTCCTTAGACCAGTTGGAGGCGGCAGCCTGTATATTTTGAATACTTTGGGAAACATGGCCTTGATTTTACTAGCTGAGAGAGGGTGGGTGACTAGCCCAAGCTAACGCAAACCGCAAGCTGAGGTGAGAAGCAGCTTCCCCCTTCTAAATCGGGCCTTCTTTTTGGCACACCACATTGCTGGTATGGACCTCACATTCTGCTCTAAACCCATGGAGAGCCCAACTCCACTCTCTTCTAAGACTCTGAGATTCTCTCAGTAGCAAGGACAAAGATCAATGGATGATCTCTCTGGGAGCCCTTCAGCTGCTCCTAGGTGGGGGAAGTCAATAGGGGATGAGGAGCTCTGGGATGCTTCAGGATGCTTGAAAGAAAAGCGGATTTATGCGAGGTTAATTCCTGGAACAGATGTGAAACTGAATACTCGTAGCCCATTCCTGCCCGTGCTCTCTCTGGAAAGGAAAGGAGAAGAGCTGGGCTGACCTACTCGCGATCACACCAGGCTTCCCAAACTCCCATGACCAGGGCACAGGCCCTTTCCTACACAGCTAAGGGGAGAGCTGGGGCTGCTCAGAAAAGGAGGCTGCCTGCCCTATCCCCCACCTGTCACCCGCAGACGTCCCTTCACCCAGGGATGCAGCTGCTTTCCTGCCCTGGGCCATGAGGAAGCAGTTGCCTGTAAATGTGATTTGGAATCCTGCTAACTCATCACTCTGGGGCTAGGGAAAAACGAGAATTACTTTAATTTCAAGTGCCCTCTGTGACAGGCCTGCACACAGTAAACGCCAGGCTACTAATTAATGGTGGGGGATTTCATTTGTCTTCCTAGGAAGCCAAGTTTGTGAAAGAGACAGATGAATTAAGGAAAACGGTAACGTCTTGGCCAGGTTCTAACACTACATACACAGAAACATACATGTGCACATGTGCACACACATACACAGCGTATACATGTTCTCCATTTATCACAGCTGCTTATGCCTCCGAACTCAAGTGTCAGAACGGAGGCTCGGAGGCTCAGTCCTATGAACCAGGCTGACTGGACCTTGCTGCTCCTTTGGTTAACATGGATGTGCACGGCTCCCTAATGACACGAACTGTAAGGCCTGGACCCCTGGGGGAGTCAGCAGCAGGCCCCCGCTTTCTCGGATCAGGCATGATTGCAGAGGGTTAGCCAGGAAAATGTCTGGCGCTCCGCAGAAGGAAGTACCAGAGCGGCCTGGCCAGCCCAGGGTCACTTAAGGTATCTCCAGGAGTCACCTTTCAAAGACCAAGCCACTTGTTCAGGCACACTGTCTTTATGATCCGCAGCAGGGCTGTGTTGAAGGAGGGGTGGCTGGGAGCAGCACTGGAGGGATTACCAAGGGCAGGGAAGCCAGCAGGGCCAGCCAGCCCCATTCTCAGCTGCTCCCCCTGGATTTGGAGCATGAGATGAAGCTTAAGGCCCTGAAACTATAGTCAAGGTCCCCTGAGCTCTCGGTGGACTAAAGCCATAGAAGTCCCCTGCAGCCTGACACCTTTCCAAACAGAGACATACAAGTGAGGCCAGGCCCAGTGACAGCTGCCACGTGCCAAACGCAGAAGCTGTTTGGCAATGTAAAGCATTGTGGGTAACATGGGCCTCACGCCTTTCCTCTTAAGATTCTATAGTAAAACAGACAGACACAGTTGGATAAGCCAATATTATGTGTCATGAGCAGGACACACTAAATAGGCATCTTCAAATAAACCTTTAAAAGTCTATCAGAATTTTTTTAAAATATACATTTCATTGCTTTTAATTATGCAGAAGTGTGTGCACATATGTGCTGGTGCCCAAGTTGGCGGAGGCATCAGATCCTCTGATTGGGTGTTAGGAACTGTACTCTGGTCCTCTGGAAGAGCAGTGCATGTTTCTTAGCCTCTTTGCCACAGCTCCAGGCCTAAATAAGCTTTTGTTACAGGATGTGGGGGGGGGAAAAAGAAGTAAAAATTTAATGCTGACACCGAAGGCCTTCTGTTCTGTTTTGAAAGAAGGGTACCGCTCTGTAGGTCAGGCTGGCCTGGAATTTACTGTGTATGTAGCCTAGGCTGGGCTCAAACTCATGGCAATCTTCCTGCCTCATACTCCCAGCTGCTGAGATGATAGGTGAAGCACACCAGCTTGTTCCATTCTTGATCTTTAAAATATTAAATTTTGGGATAGATGGTATGTCTTATTTTGCTTGCGTTTTAGAGACAGGGCCTCCCTCAGGTTGCCCAAGACTGCCTCGAACTCAGACTACATAGATGAGGGTGACTTTGAATTCCTGGTTTCCCTGCTGGAATCACAGGTGCATGCTGGTAGCTCTGGCTGTATTTCACTCTGAATAAAATCCACCCACTGAGTACATAATTCACAAGTTACTATTACACAGTGGTGTAACTACCACACGAAAATCCAATTTTAGAAAGCTGTCCTTATTCCAGAAATTCACCCCCGCTCTCCCTCCCCCACCAGTCTGGGAAACCACTGACGTACTTTAAGTCTACGGGATCATCTCTTCTGTGTATTTTGTTTGTTTGCCTGAGTTAGAGTCCACGTAGCCACGGCCTGCCTCAAGCTCAAGATCATTTTGCTTTAGCCCTCGAGTGCTGGGAGGACAGGCATGTGGCACCACATACAGCCTGTACATGTTACGTCATCAGAGTTGTGATACATGGTGCTTTGTGACTGGTTTTACGCCATGTTTTCAAGACATGCCTGGGTTGTAGTGTGTATCGGTGGTTCATTCGTTTTTCACAGCTGTGTGTACACTATATTTTTATGATGTGGCAGACATCAGGTTGCTTCCACATGTTGGCTCTTAGGAGTAATGCTACCACACACCCTTGCACTCAAATATACCATCACTTATGGGTGGCTGAGTTAACTGGTAACTGCATATTTAACCCCAAGGGCCTGCCAACTCTTTCCCAAACAGCAACACCATTTTACAGGCTCATCAGTAGTGTGTAAAGATTCCAGTTCCTCTCCATCTTCATCCAGACTTGTTATCACCCAGCTCTGATTACAGTCACCCTCCTGGTTGTGAAGTGGTTTTGATCTGCGTTTTCCTAATGACACATCTTTTCTAGGCGGTTATTGGCCATTTACACATGTTCTTTAAAGGGATGTCTTTGGGATCGGGGTGCAGGAAATGCTCTTATGAACTGACCCATCTCCCCAGCCTCCCCTTTTCTGGTCTATACCTTTTTTGATGGTAGCTTCTGAAGCACACAATTCAAACTTTTTTATGGGGTTCACTTTAGCTGCATTTATGAGTTTAAAGAAACTGCTGCTTAGTCAGTCATAAAAACATCCTATCTATAGGAATTTTAGCTTTAATTCTTTCAATTCTTTCTGTTTTTTTTTTTTTTTTTTTTTTGTCTTTTTGATAAAGGGTTTCTCTGTAGCTTTGAAGCCTGTCCTGGAACTCGCTCTGCAGATCAGGCTGGCTTCAAACTCAGAGAGCTCTTCCTGCTTCTGCCTCCCAAGTGCTGTAATTAAAGGCATGCACCACCACTACCTGGCTTAACTTTAATTCTTGTACTCTGTCAGCTTGGGGTCAATTTCTATGTACAGTATGAGCTAGGAACCAACTTTATTCTTCTGCAAGTGGACAGCCCATTGTCCCAGGGCCATGTGCTGAGACTATTCTCACTCCACTGTGCAGTTCTGGCAGCTGGGTCGACAATCAATAGCATCATCATATAAGGGTTCATTTCTGGATATTTAATCCTAGTCTACTAACTTATTCTATGTCACACTTCTTATTGTATAGCATCCGTATTCATTACTCTTAAGTCCTGTTTAAAATTCCAATGCAGTACTATTGGGTAAGCTTCTGTTTTGGGTTATCTTTGGTTATCCAGATCACTACTACTCTTTTTGGAGAATCTCAGTGAGGACCTGAGCACAAGAAAGCTTTTCTTCATATGAAGCAGGGGTCACTAGGAACCTCTTTCAGTTCTTACGGCAGCCATACTGTGAGCAGACCCAAGGACACTTGTGGACAGAATTATTGCGAAGGTGGCACAATGAAGCTCATAATGTAGGTCTGAGTACTGCGACGGCACCATCACTGCTGCAGGGCACTCAGCAGTCTGAGTACTCCAATGGCACCACCACTCCCCCGCTGCAGGGCACTCGAGCAACTATAATACACCAAGAAAATGGTATTATTCCAACTAGAACACCAACAGTTGGGCTTTTCCCTCTATGGCTCATTTTCCCTCCTCACTATGCCAGCAAGATGGAGACTCCCCAATATTTCTGAACCCTCCAGGAAATAGGGACCCTAATTCCATGTGCTGGCCAGGATGGTGGCAAAGAAGGGTCAAGAAATGTGTCTGTTCTTCATGGCAGTCGCAAAGCTGGTGACAGGGGGAGGGAGACTTCGGAGGTGTCAGGTGTGTGTCAGTATCCGTTCCCTCGTACTTTCTCAAGAAAAGATCTGGATTTGCTGAAGGAGGTGGCAGGCCCAGCTAAATGACTGTTCTCTGGTCTTTGCTGCCAGGACGATGTGGGCAAGAATGCCAAATGGCCGTACTGCCGAGGAAGCTTCCTACAGGCAGGCAGGCTGAGCTGGCATCTGTCTTCTGCCCTAGCCTTCTTCTTCCCAGGAACATGGGCAGTGTCAGTGACAATAGTAGCATCTCTTACCAAAACTCTGAGAGACATCCCCTTAGGGCCAGCTGCTAGGAAGAGCCAGTGACTCTGGACTTGTGTCTCTGGCTTCTGAACAATCCCCGTCTTAGACTGCCTGAGCTGTCCCCCACAGGTAATACTCTACAGTGACAACATAGTGACTGTGCCTTTCCTGTCCTCTGTCCCCCACTCCACAGCAGAGGGCCAGGCTCCTGGCTTCAGCAAACGCCCTGGTGAGTTCTCTCTGCCCATCAGAACTGCTGTTCCTTCATAGGCGCTTAAGGTGTGGGGGCACAGCCAACGTGCTCAGGATCATGGATGTGGAAAGCCTTCTCTTTCAAGACTCCTAAAGTCAGGTTCTGTCCAAACGAGGGAAGGTTAAAAGTTTGGATTAGAGATGGCTCAGCAGTTAGGAGCACTGGCTGCTCATGCAGAGGGCTGGAGTTCAATTTCTGGCATCTACACAGGGGCTCACAACCATCTGTAACTCCAGTCCCAAGGTATCCAATGACTCCCCTCAACACCCGTTTTTTTGAGGCAGGGCTTCTCTGTGTAGCTCTGGCTGTACTGGAACTCACTCTGTAGACCAGGCTGGTCTCAAACTTAGATCCACCTGCCTCTGCCTCCCAAGTGCTGAGATTAAAGGACTATACCACCACCTCCTGCATCTTCTGATTCCTGTGGCAAAATACTCAAACAGCTAATTTTTTTTTTTAAGTTAGATTACATCTGCACACTGCCGGGAATCCTGGAGTGAGCCTTCTGTGATGAAAGTCAGATTCTGTAGGGAGACCCAGAACATACTGGCCAGCAGCTTCACTATGAAAGGAAGCTGATAAAAAGCCACTTTAGGGGCCCAGAGCACAGAGGGCAGGGTCTGGATTAGAGCTGCCTGTGTCTGAATTTCAGCCCCACCACTGCCTGCATGGCTTGGGCAAGCTACCTAGCACCCCTCCCCCCCTGTTTTTCTCAGATACAGAAGTGAGACAGTAACCACGCCCATTTCTACAGCACTAGAAACATTACACACAGTCTGTACTTTGGAAATTTTAACAGAGTACAAAAACATACAACTTACCATGTTGGCAATCCAAATCATACTTCAGCCTCATGAAGCCATGTACACTATTTTTTATTTTTTTTTTGCCATGTACACTATTATGTAAGCATCCCAACTTTATTTTGTGAAACTATAACCTGTGTCCATTAAGCACTAACTTTCCAGTTTCTCTAGACCTTGGTGGTCACCATGCTACACACCTGTTCATGTAATGACAGCCAGCCTAACGGGTACAAGGGAGTCCTATGGGTTTGACTGGCACCTGTGATCAGTGACAGGAAGTTTTTTCACCTAGGGCACTGGTCATTTGTATTCTCTCCTTTGAAGAAATATTTTTTGGATTCTGAATTGTTTCGCTTATTTGTTTTTTGAAGACAGGGTTTCTTGGTGTAGTCCTAGTTGTCTGGAACTCACTATGTAGACCAGGCTGGCCTCGAACTCACAGAGATCCTTCTGCTTCTGCCTCCTGAGTGCCAGAATTAAAGGCGTGCGCCACCATCATCCGGCACATTCTGAATTCTTTAAGAACTTAGACATGGTTATTGATAATGATGAAACAGCGCCACAAGGGATGGAATTTAAGTAAACATGAAAAGGTAAAGGTCAAGAGAGCTTTGGTTCTGTTTTGAGACTACCACAAACATAGAAATACAAAGTGCATTGCTCTAGAACAGTAGTTCTCAACCTATGTGTTGTGACCCCTTTGCCAAACCTCTATCTCCAAAAATATTTACATTATGATTCATAACAGCAGCAAAATTACAGTTATGAAGTTGCAATGAAAACAAATTTTATAGTTTGGGGGGTCACTACAACATGAGGAACTGTATTACAGGGTCACAGCATTAGGAAGGTTGAGACCTTGCTAATATATTTCACACAATGCTCGATGCTAGTCATAGCTCTGAGAGCAGAGCCTCTAGCGTATGCAGTATGCAATACGAGAGACACTCGGGGAATTCATGGAAAGTTCAACACACACACTTCAGTGTTCAAAAGAAAATCTCATCTTAGTGGCAAAACATGAAAGGGCTCTAAAGGGTGCAAGAGAGAAAGACAAGTTGAAAGATAATGTGTCTCAAACACGCTGAGCTTCACTGTGACTCTGCCTCCTTCCAGCGAGGTCCCTGGTGTATGTGGCCTGCAGTGGGAAGTTCTCAGGAGGAGGTAGTGCTAAAACACCATGAACAAACAGGTTCATGGTGGTGTCTGGAATGCAGGTCAGAGGTCATTAACTATAGCAGAGATCAGTGGTTATTTTATAGGAAACAGTTTTATAGTGCTACAGGCGGTGGGACATCTAATTTTGGAGTTTAATAATAAAATATATTATGAATTTTCCACTAGATTTTATCTTCTGAGATTTTTCATTTTACTTCAAGCCAGAAAAATAGAATTATTTTCCACAAGCAAATTTATATATATATATATATATATATATATATATATATATGTATGTATCATTTATTTTAAATCTCATATTTCAAGGCATTGAAGCACTATGGGTATTGACAGGGATTCAAAAAACACATGGAGTCTAATTCTACCTTCAGTTATGGTCTTACCGAAGAGACAGTCCACCCGAGCACCAAGCAGTGACAAGAGATGACAAAATATAAAGAACTGTTAAACTTGATGATGTAAACTGTTAAGTCTCGAGAGACTCAAACAGACAAGATAAATGCAAATTTATAATACGGCTTACTGGAGGAGGAAAAGTTTAACTGGGCCCCTCAGGGCTGGGGAGGGTTTGCAGATAGACACAAGCATACAAATATTAGCAAGGTAAACAAAGGAAGGACTGTGACATGCACTCATTCATGTCCTCAGCAGAATTTTTCACATGCCTGCTGTGTTCTGGACACTGTGCTGGGGCTTCGGACTGGACTCCCTGGTTTCCTCCTCCTGGAGGCTGGGAAAGCATTCAAATTAATCCCTGAAGTCCGAGTGTGAGAACGGCAATCAGGGCTCTGCCAGAGCTGAGTCAGATCAGGGGTGCAAACAGGGCAGGGCTGGGCTGCGCGAAGGGAAGCTGCACAAGCCAGACACGGGGAGAGATGGAGGGAGAGAGAGACAGAGGCAAAAGGAGGACATGGTGTCAAAATAGCAGAAAGTATGTGAGTACAGGACCAGAGCACACAAAGGCCATATTATGTGGGTAGAGCACTGTGCCACCTGCTTCCTAACCATGAGGGTACAGGGGGAGAGACTGGGTATCTGAGCCCCTGCCTTAAGTGCACATCTAGCCCAAAGAGAAGTTCTCCTTAAGACACATGCAATCCATAGAGCCCTCTAGGCAGCCATTATCCTATCCTGGATCAGGTGATTGCAAAGACCACTCCTGGCTTTGTCCTGTCCTGGGGCCATCTTTACTGACACACACCATAAAATCTTCCCTGCACGTACATCATGTCCGAAGGTTGCCAAACGAAACACATTTCTGGGCTAGCTGGCTGGGAATACTATTACTTCATTCAGTGAATTCTACATAAAGCATGCTAAATAGTTACTTTGGAATAAGAATAGGAAAAAAATAGGAAAACATTTGATCCTCCCCACACGGTTTTTATTTTTATTTTTTTATACTGCTGTGAAGTCAGACCCAGAGCCTCATGCATGACAGGCAAGTCCTCTACTACTGAGCGCCTCCTTCAGGTAATGAAAACTCCAATTTATATCATGCTTCCTTTTTGTCCTGGCTAACAACACTCAGGAGCAAGTTTTACATTACATTACATAGTTTGTTTGACCTCCGATTTAAGAATTTTTGAATTTTCTCATTTTTTTGGATGAGTTTCCCTTAATATTTCATGCTTTCTGATGGATGTTTTATATTGTATTTTGAGACTTTCTGAAGGTGAGGTTTATGAAGAACCTGCCGAGTCAGAAACTCACCAGAAAGAAGCTGCCAGCAATGGACGCCGTGGCAACTTCGACTTCTATACTTCCGTTGCACTAGCACCAGGCTGGCATATGCCTGGAAGGCAGGCTGCCAGTGGGCGGCTGCTGATGGATGAATGGAAGAGCTCTGATCGCATCTTCTCAAGAACGGTGGACAATGCCAGATGGAGTCATGAATCCCCCAGTGCTGTTATCCTGCAGACTGTACCGGGTAATACCATTGGTAGTTTCATTTGTTTGTTTTTTGAGACAGGGTTTCTCTGTAGCTTTGGAGCCTGTCTTGGAACTAGCTTTTTATAGACCAGGCTGGTCTTGAACTCACAGAAGTCCACCTGCCTCTGCCTCCATTGATAGTTTTTAATCATATGTTATAATATGGAATTTTCAGATAGCTGTTCTTAGAAATAAGACTCTCCTCAACCTTACTCATCCTTCTTATAACTAACTATATGTGCCCATGCCTACCCCTTCTTATTGCTATCTATATGTGCACACATTTACCTTCTTATTGCTATCTATATGTGCACACATTTACCTTCTTATTGCTATCTATATGTGCAC
>JAQHUG010000081.1:5405944-5419867 GCA_028555095.1 Dicrostonyx torquatus
ATACAAACTGCACAAGCAGGACAAAAAAGAAAGGACTGCAGAACTTTGCCAAGACAAGGTAGGACAGACCTTCAGAATACCCAACTTCACAGAAAAGTCTGTCAGATATGCTAGGCCTATAGGCCAAAGATGGATGCCCCAATGTTGCAGAGGAACCTTGGGTGACTGTCCAGGGAGCCAGCTGTTTCTGTCACTTCTCACATTTTCTGGAAGTTGCTTGCCTGCACTTCCTGCTTACTCAGGTAATATTTCCTTCTTGGGTCTCTGATGGAGTTTTCCTTGTTACCAGATTCAGAAAAGAAATCCACTAAAGAAACGTAAAGTGTATAATGTTAAGAGACATAAAAAGATAGTTTTTGCAATGCAAGTTAGAATAGAAAGTGAATTAGGTACAACCTTTTGGATTCACCAAGATAGGATAAATATGGAATATTTTTTCTGAAAATTCAGATTGACAAATGTCAATTGTTAATGGACTAGACATTGTTGATGTATTCACTGCTTAAATATAGTTGTGATATATATATATAGTTATGATACTTATTTTATATGGTTTTTCTTATATCACTTATAACTTTTGAAATTTTAGACAAAAAGGAGAAATATGGTGATATATTGTTTCCCAATAAAGCTTGCCTGAAGATCAGAGGGCAGAGCTAGCCACTAGCTAACCCACAGAGGTCTGGAGGTCTGTACAGACAGACAGGAAGTGATATGGCTAGGCGGTGAGAGGAAGTGATAACGTGGGAGGAGACAGGAGCTCACTCTCTTTTATTTGGCTGAGAAGTTGAGTGGTTAGGGTGGCTGTGGCTTTGCTCTTTTCTTTCTCTGATTTCTCAGTATTTTCCCATCTATCTTACTCCAGGCTTTTATTATTAAGACCTAATAGAACTTATGCTACATTTACTACCTCTCTTGCTATCTATATGTGCACATGTTTACCCCTTCTTTATGCAAAGAGTCTGGTAACAGCAGATGTCTCTGAGGAGCCAACATATGATCTGATCAGAGGAACAGGCTAACAGTGTACTGCTTCACTGTTGGGTTGGGTGGCCAGTTTTCATGAGTCTAGCTCCTAAGAAGACTGCCTTTTTTCCATGTTTATTTACAGCAACTTCCTTCCATAGAGGGGGCTTCTCTCTTTGTGTGTGTGTGTGTGTGTGTGTGTGTATGATGTGTGTGTATTCATACATGTGAGTACAAGCATTTCATTTTGTTTGAGAAAGATTCTCTTTGTTGTAGGCTGATCCACACACCAGGCTTGCTAGCTCTCTGAGCTTCTGGAGAATTCCCTGTTCCCACCTCCTTTTTTGCCGTACAGGCACCAGGATTGTGGTCATACATTACTGTGCCTGGCTTTCCATGGGTTCTGGGGATTAGAACTCAGGTCCTCATGCTTGCACAGAAAGTGTTTTACCCGCTGAGCTACCTTCCTAGATCTTGTGGTGTCTCCCTTCTCCATGACTAAAAGCCTAGCACGGACAGGTCAGATCCTCTGCATGAAGAAGGGATGGGTATTTGCACACATGCACAACAGAAAGAAGAATGAACAGGTACAAAAGACCAGAGGAGAATCTTCTAAGAGTAGCAGTTTTGAAAATTTTATTTATGACATTTGCTTAAAACTATGAATAATTCATTATCCAATAACTTTCAGTTCTCCTACAAAAAAAAAAAGACTTATCAAATTTCAAAACATCTACATTCGGCCTTGTCATCTATTTGAATTTCCATGACAAATTACATGTAAATAGGAAGAGGGAGGGGGACAAACACCCTCAAATATTCCAGTGCTGAAATACAAAAGCACAAACCTTCTACTTACTAACAAGAGACTAATCAGTCAAAGCGCCACAGTGCTTTACAACTAGCTGCTTTTTCTCATAATCTAAGAACCAGGTTGGTTTTTTTTTTACTTATATCCCCATTTTGTGCTGGGGTCATAAAGGTTATGTCTTACTGATGTAGCTAAAGGAACACTTTACCCATTCGGGCTGCTTCTCTCTGGCATCAGGTACCTGGATTACCTGGATTAGGTTAAGAGCAGAGAGTCCTTGCTAGCTATTCATCTGACGGGGATACCCATGCTCAGAAATTGAGAAGAGAAGGCTAGGCGATGGGTGTTTTAGTCTAACTAGTGATGCTTTCCACTCTGAGGACTGGAGGGAACCTGAGTCTTTTCTTTATAACCTAATTTGAAAGAATAAAGGATAAATATCAACACCAATCATGTCAACAGGGCAATCTACTTCATCATTCTCCAAGCCCTGCAGTTAAATACCTCCACCTCCTGGAACCCAGCTCCAACTCTGCAGATGAGGTAAGCTCAGTTGTAAATATTCTACGTGAGCAAAGCTTGCTTTTTCCAACGACAGGCATGGCTTAACATGCCATTTTCTTTCTGTAGAACTTTTAGGAACAATTATGTCCTAAGGACACATGGATGGTAAAGCATAGATATGTGTCTGTAACAAGCATCCCATTAAGACTGGTAGCAAGGTGTGTGGGTTCACTGGCTGTGTGACTGGAGGCTGGACTGCTAACAGGAAGTGAGCTGCGGAGAGACTCCCAGGGGAAGGCAACCTAAACTGGTTAGCTGCCCAGTTCAGGGCTACAAGAATGAACTGGATTTCTCCCACCAAATTGAACAGAGGCTACCCAGGACCACATGACTTTGCTACAAAATGCAATGATGGGTACATGTCTAAGGATCTAGGGTGCCAGGAATTTTTTTTTTTTTTGTGCCAAGAGCAGCGTGTGCTTCAGTAATACAGCCCGAGAATGAGGCCACTGGACTGCTCCTGTCTCTTTAACAAGGTAGTAATTGTTAACAGTGGAAGAGCATCACTCTTCTCCTGGGATTTGGCCAGCTCCGCAAGAGACAGTATCACTTTTCAGATGTTATCTTTCCCAGTAGCTTATTTCTTAATCCACTTCAGAAAAAGAGTTCCTTGGCTTTCTTTCAAGCAGACCAACCCGCTTTGGGTGGGTTCTTAGTACCCTCCCATCTTCCTCAACTGAAAGCCAGGTTGCCTCGTCTCTGACTGCTGGCCAGGTGGCTCAGCTAGCTATACTTGAGCATTGTTTCTCAAAACAGAAAGAGTAACTGCAATGAAAGAGGTCTCAGGACAGGGATGCGCAGGGTTTCACTGGCTGGCTGCCAGGCCAGTCGGCCACATACAGGCTGCATTCTTTGTGTGGCTGCTGCCAGAGCAGGCTAGCGAAACGTACCGCTGAAGTACTGCTATGTGATGAGGCCTATCACAGAATGCTAAGACAGCAGTTTGGAGCTGGGTCATACAAACCGAATTAATAACTTTCGTTGTATTCCTAGTGCTGCACATTAGTGAAATCCTTACTGGTGTTTGTTCTAAGAATGGACATGGTATGAGAAGTTGGTGTAGCCTCAGGAGGAAGAGGGAAAGGCTCGGGAGGAGGAATCCGATCACACTTCCAGTTCCTAGAGAGGCACACAAGAGTCTACATTACAATCACGAGTCAGAAAACTAAGCAGTACTGGTCAGGAGGCAGATGGGAGCAAGGGGAAACATGGTGCCTTGGGCAAAGAGAAGACCTGTCAAGGACACAGGCTAGTTTCTCTCTTGTAGATAATTTCCAGTGGCTTTGGAACTCTGGAGGTGTTCATTAGATGCTTAGGATCTGGTTCAGTAATGACTGGGCAGGGAGAACACTTTGGATTGGTGTGGGAGGGTTTGATAAAGAGAGTTGTTGGAGATAGGTACCTGGGATTCATTGGTTTGCAAAGAAAAGTCTTTGTTCGGGGTCAACTTGGTGATCTATTCAGGACTGAATAGCCCTGATGGAGGCCAACACTTTTCTAGTCTGTAGGGACCTCAAATATCAGAATACCGAGCACACACAGAAAATAACACAGGAAATACAGTTAACACAATATATATATATATATTTATATTATTATATTGGTAAAATAGACAGGAGCTAAGACAAGTCAGCAACGTCTCTGTCCGAATGTAACACTTGCCTAGACCAAGGGGTCTTAGTTGAGCTTTCATTCCCGATACCCTCAGCATAGTTACCTTGAAGAGGACACCAGAAATTTCCTCAGCATCATATAACATGTTTTGTAAACATACTTAATCTTCTTCGGTCTAGCACATCTGTCCCTTTAACCTACATAAGGAAGGTTTCTAGGACTGTCATAGCTGCGGATGCTGCTCATCACTACCGTGGTTGCAGAGACTTCTGTGTGCCACCAATTCAGATTGCTGCTGGAATGGGCTGTGGCCTCTGAGATTGTTCTGCCTCCTCACCATGTAAGCTACTTCTCTGCTCAAAGGAGGCAGCACACTGCAGATGGGTGATATGAACCGACTTAACAGTTTCTGCAGACACAGCCTGGTGGGCCTGATTGGTGATGCTTCTCTGTAGCCATACTGCTCATTGACTGTGGGCCCGTGTCCATGCATCCTTGGCATGCTGTCTCCCCACCTCAGCTGTCTCCAGAAGATGGTGAGCTCAAGTTTCGCAGGACCGTTTTTGTGCAGAATTCCAGGTACGGATGCACTTTTTCAAGACACTGCCGACGCGCCTACATGGCTGAGCAATGATCAGGGAGAACCAGAAGAGAGGCTCAAGGAAAACGATATACCATGGCGGTCCAAGGCTCACAGTCCTGGAAGCAGAGATGCCAGTACTCCTTGGCAGGCCATCAGTTTGGTTTGGAGCTGGCTGTCACATTCACCCTTCTTGATGCCCGTATACTGAAGGACATCTTGACCTTTTGCTGAGCTTTCTATACTTTTTACAAGTTGTTCATCATGGAACAGGCTGTTTAGTTTCAGGGTTAAAGTGCCATTGGCTTAGTGGCACGAGAATTCTGGGTGTTTTTGGTTTCTCCAGTACATTTTGGTAGATGACCAAGTCATGGATTTGGTGTTCCTGTCTCTCTCTTCATTCCTTTCTGGAGAGAGTTTAAATGGGTTGAGAAAGGTATTTGAAGCTTTCTGATCCAATGTAAATGAACCCTGTGGTGGGTAAACAACTTTCCTTTCTCCTTTGCTCTCCTGGGGTATTTTAATGAACAATGCTTCTCTAAGAAGTTTATAAATATTCCCCCAGAGGAAAGAAGAATATTAAGCTCATAGGAGGTGTGCCATTAATGCTGAGTATGTGGGGCTGAGGGAAGAAGAAAGGAAGAATTGCAGTCTCGAGGTTTCAGAGAGTTTTCTGGTGAGTTGTGAAGGCTAAGGCTGGAACATAACACTGAGGAGCATTAGGGAAGCGAGGACACAGCTTCACAAGACCAAGTCTGGCAACTCCTTAATTGCACGGGCTACCACAGGTGGTGCAGGATGGGGTAGAGCTTGTTTTGATGCCAATTAATGGGTGTGTGCTCATCTAAAACTTGTAACAACCACAATTATCAACGTCACCAAAGCCTTTACAAAATATTTTTGTTCCCTTTCCACCTCATTATCTCAAAGTCCACAAACTACCTACCTCTAGCCTAAAAGCCTCTTCTGATAATGAATACCTCTTCTCTGTGAGACAATTGCAACTGAGTCTCGGCAGCGTCACCTTTCCATACCCCCGTTCTACTTTACCTGTGAGCCTTGGTTATGGTTTTAATGTTTCTATTTGTCTCAAAGACCCTGCATTTTTAAACAAAAACTCCTAATAACAGCAGAGAAGGTTCTTACTGCCACAGCGCCACCTTCTGGGGGGCCAGCACAGTATAGAAACTTGCGGTGCACAGCTTAACTTTGACCTAGGTTTGAAGTAATCCTTACAAGTTGTTTTTATAAAGTCCCAATTGACTGCCTTTTCTGTTGCTGTTGTTGGTACTGGGGATCTGAGTCAGGGCTTTGTACATGTTATAGCAGTGAGTTACGTTTCTAGACCCTGCATGCTAAGCATATGTTATAGCAGTAAATTACGTCCCCAGACCCTGCATGCTAAGCATATGTTATAGTAGTGAGTTACGTCCCCAGACCCTGCACTGCATTGTTCTTCATAGTTACTGAGTCCTTTGCTGTGGCATGAAGTCACAAAATGATGACAACAAAAATAAGCTCTTATTCTTACTATTACCTTAAATTGTCCCTGACTTCATCGACTTTGATTTTCTCTGTCCTATAACTGTGGCAAGGGCTCCAGACTGTGTGGGTAAGGGTTTGGATCTGGCGAAAATAACTTGGGGAGCTTCCAAAGATCCTGGAAAAATGAAGAAAAAAAATCCCCACTTAACACTGTATTTGATCTTGGCCCAAAGGACAAGATGTAAAATCCCAAACTAGGCTTAGAGAATCATTGTTCTCAGATGTTGTCACCCCACCTCCGGCCAAACACCAACTCTATGTCTTTCTTATGCTCCCCAACAGCACAGGGGTGAGCATCACCTCAAAATATTACCTTCTACCCATGCACAGAAGAACGCTTAGGGGGGTTTAATAATGGGAAATGGAAGGAAAAGAAGAGGGCGTCAGACACTAGGGCCATTACCCCAGGAGCATTGCTTGTTTTATTCCTAACATCTCATGTGCAGACCCATGGAGGAGCCCAGCAGCTACATGATGTATGATGAATAGTCTGCTAACGGAAACAGGTCATATCACTGCAGCAGCCAGGCAAGGAAGTCACCTGGAAGTGAAAGTGACTTCTAGGTCCTGAGGGTGTAAGCCCCTTTGGATTTACTTTCCACTAAAGTAAGTTCATTTCTCTTGTCTCAAGACATCAGGGGAGTGGGTGAGCACAGTCACATTGCGGTGCTTCTGAGCTGTCCCTATGAAAAGATCACGGAGCTAATGCACATTTCACCAGGGCGGCAGATAATAAGCATTTGGTGGGACGTTGCTTCTTTCTTCCTGTAAATGGCATCCAACATTGATTTTCAAGATAGCAAGGTCCTAGCCATAACTACCGACCAATGGGAGCTTAGGAACAAGGGTGTGGGGAGAGATGGCTGGACTCCAGTTGGGATGCTTTACAGAAGGGAGGGAGTAGGCTGGGCCAGGGCAGAGGGTGTGGCCGCAGATCCCCACAGTCACCCCAGTCTAATTGCCTTCTTTGCTGCTTCAGTTCACCATCAGCACTTCAGAGCTCATGAAGGAGCACCATGGTTATAAAGGAGAGCCAGCGAGTTTGGCTTCAGGCCAAGGGCCCTCACTACAGCTTCCTTCTCAAGTTTCCAAATCTGCTGACTCTCCTTCCTTTCATTGCAAACTTAGAATGTAAGGCCCCAGGTAGGGCAGTTAAGAAAGATAACATTCAGGCAGCATTCCTCCAAGCCCACTGCTAAGCGAGTTCTATTTTACCGAGTGCGGAATGGAAAGACAAATGCGATTACCCCGCCATCATAGGAAAGGACTCAGCTGTTTCACAACTCAGAGCCACCTGCAAAGCTACACATCTTAAACTGGAGTCAGCCAGATGAAAGGGAAGGGTTAAAGGCCAGGAAACAGACAGGAGCTATATTTATGGACCTGTTACTGTACAAGACGGGGGCTCGAGGTATTTGGAAGACAGCTGAGGAGAGGAATATAGCATTGCTGCATTCTCTTTTTCTGTCCCCTTCCCTCTCCCTGCTGCAAGTGGCAGCCCTGACTCCATCACACAGAACACCCTTCTGAAACTCTGGAATAGCCTTTACATCTATCTCACTGCCGTAAAATCACAAGCTGCACTGCTGAAATACGGCCATGCAGGGCAGTTACCACTAGCAGCTGCCAATGCCACGTGTGCTGGGATTTCACCAAGTGTCAGCCAAGTCACAGACAATAAATCCAACAGCATATACAGCCCTCTAGTCACAGGGTGACAAAGCACTAAGGACCTGGCGAGTGAACACGGCAGGAATAATTGGCTGGCTGGTACCTTAAGGTGAAAGCAGGGGAATATAACTGCTTGATCTGTCACTTATGACAGCAGGACTTTGACAAGATCTTCTAGCTGACGTCATCAAGGGCTACCAAGCTGCTGCAAGTCATGATCCGGCAGACCCCTCACAGTTCTAACTCCCTCAGCCAGAGAGCACACAGAGTTCAACTCCATATGGCTCAGTTAGGAATGCACAGGAGGTAGGCAGGGCTCCTGGGTCCTGCAAACTGCTCCAGCTTAAGCCATGTGGGGGAGGGAGGGGACTCAGCGCTGTGACCCAGAACAACTTCAAACCTGCACATGATTCTCACTTCGCTCCATCACAGTTCCAGGTGCAAGTTTTACTTCCTTTACTGCCCCTGTCTAAGAGCCGGGGGTGTCCTCAGTGGCAGAGTGCCTAGCACAGGTGAGCTGCAGTGCCATGCCTAGTGTGAAACATCAAACACCACTGTGCTCTAGTATTCATGAGCGGGGTTACAAACACAGGGCCATCAAGTATCTCCTGGTTCAGGCTCTGATGCTGTGAAGGAGAATGAATTTCTATGCTTTAATGAGAATGATAACATGGCCCCATAACCTGGACGTCCTTCTGTGCATACGCCTTCATTTAGGCCTCAAAATAAAGCAGTGAGATACACAGAACTGTACTCATGACACAGTCAAGCTTCCCAGTGATCTGCTATCACTTTCAGGGGCACTGCCACCTCTCATCACATTCCCTATACTCGTCCTGAACTCCTGTCAGGATGATAACAAGCATACCCTACCCCCCCACCCCGCTTCTGACTGGCTCAAGATGAAGACAAGTTCCCTCCAAGGCTTCTGACTAGCTCAGGATGATGACAAGCTCCCTCCACGGCTTCTGATTGGTTCAGGATGACAACAAGCTCCCACCATGGCTTCTGACTGGCTCAGGATGACGACAAACTCCCTCCATGGCTTGACTAGCTCAGGATGATGACAAGCTCCCTCCACGGCTTCTTATTGGCTCAGGATGACGACAAGCTCCCTCCACGGCTTCTGATTGGCTCAGGATGACGACAAACTCCCTCCATGGCTTCTGACTAGCTCAGGATGATGACAAGCTCCCTCCACAGCTTCTGATTGGCTCAGGATGACGACAAGCTCCCTCCACAGCTTCTGACTGGCCCTGATACTTCACCACTTTCCTCTTGCTATATTTTGCACATAACCATTTCCCCAGCCATACTAACAAATGGGGTTTGCAGACAAAGTATATACATGTGCACGGCACAGGGCCTTTGCATTCATTGTATGTACTCCATGACCCTTTAGATATACTTCCCAATCTGTCGATTCCTGTACACGTAAATAAGACAAGGGTTCTCAGATCTTATATCTGTACACTAGACAATGGAGTTGCTAGAAAGTACTCAACACACAGCATGACATATAGTAAAGGCCTAGTCAATGTTGTCTGTTGTCATTTCCCATGTGCCCAGTACCAGAATCAGTCACAGAAAAGCCACTTCCCATGCCTTTTCCATCTCCTTGAGTCTTTTCAGCACCCCAAATAGAGTAGAGACCCTTTTGCTTGCCCTGTGCTGTGTGGATTCAGGAGCCAAATAATCTGCTGCATAGCCTGTGCTCAGTAGTCAATGTTTGTTGACTTGAGTCAAAGTGACTTTCTTTTAGTTTTCTGATTAGTGTGTGCTTATGAATTATTATACAAAACAAACCTCTGGCTCACTGTTACCTCACTGCATATATGCACTTACAGTGAGAGGCTATGGGCCCTGTCGACAGACTGTTAGCATCAACACAAAACTTACATTAAAGTCCAGACATCTAACTCGATGCATGCATGGGTAACTAATATGCTGAGTCTTAGTTTCCTCATGGGAGGGGAGGTAACAGATGGAGCTCATGAAGCTGTCATGACGGTTGAAAGATCCAACATTCAGAAACACTATGTGAAGAGTGAAGTACCAGTCAAACACAAGGAGTGTGCACTCACCATTAAAACTCAGAGTATTCTGCTAGTCAAGTATGTTGCATTTACCCCCATGGGTTCCAAAAAAAAAAAAAAAAAAGAAAAAAAATCCAACTACCCCAGCCTGTCTTATGATTCTAAAGAAAAATATTACCAAAATACCTATCTGCCAATGCTTTCAAAGGACATTTGTTTGAGCTGATGCTCCTGACAGAGGCAAAGGAGAGGACTGCCAGGTGCCACCTTCCTTGCTGTCCCACCCAAAGAAAGGCCACTGACCTGTGGAGCTGGTGATGGGCAGAAAGGCTGCAGGGTTAAGGCTGCTCTGAAGTCCATTCAGCTGCCCTTCCGCGGAGGAGCCTCTGAAACACAAAGGAGCCTGGTGAGACCTGCAGGCAGGAAGGCTCTCATGGAGAGGCAAGGTCAAGACAGATGCTCAGATGGCCTTCTCTTTGGTCTTGGAGTTTCTTCTCATGGTACACAAGCCCCTGCTTCTTTTAAACCTTTGTTAAAATGTCATGTTCCCACAGATGACTTCTTTCACCAATAGATACAGCCACCTCCAAAAATGTTATGTATTTCAAAACTGACCTTTTGTTTATTTCCAACTGCATGGTTCTTTTCTCACTGTGGTGTCTCACTATTCAACAAGTAGTTATTTAGTGAATGAATACTTAGTTGGTGGTTCTGACTTAGATAAATAACATGTTTGAAAGACTGCATTTCATGTAGAGCAGTGACTCTTGTGGAAGGGAGGAGGGACAGATTTGATCACCATCATCCTTCTCTGGCCTTAGACATGGAACAAGACTGAGACAACTGTAGCTCTCATACAATGGGTTACTTAGCAAGTAAAGGCCAGGAACACCACTGAACATTCAATCAGCAGCACACAGACAGGATCCCCAAGAATTAGTGCAAAATGTCCTATATTAGAGTGAAGTTCCTCAGGAGCAAATGATATGGCACCTCCTGTCAGGCCAGCTCTTGGGAGGTGGAGCATGACGGGTCTTGGTGCACAGGTTTCCAGCATGTCTCAGAAAGTCTACTCTGGCCTGTCAGCTAAAGACCACGCCACATTTCCCTGTTAAAGGCTCTTACAGCTCTCTGTAACTTTTCATTGCATTTATCAAAATTATAAGTTTCAAAGTTATAATTACCAATTTATGTAGATGGATCCTATGTGTCATTTTTTTTTTTTTTTTTTAGACAGGGTTTCTCTGCAGCTTTGGAGCCTGTCCTGGAACTAGCTCTTGTAGACCAAGCTGGTCTCAAACTCACAAAGATCCGCCTGCCTCTGCCTCCCGAATGCTGGGATTAAAGGCGTGCGCCACCACCGTCTGGCCCTATGTGTCATCTTGCCTGGAATCACAAGCTCTATTCACGTGAGGCATTTTGCTTATAGCAGATATTTAATACATAGTTTTGGAAGAAATTTGACCCGTTATGCCCACAAACACATTTACTTACTGGGGCCATTTGCCTTGATTCCAGTTGGTATATAACTGTTCTAGCTGAGAGGTTCTGGGCAGAGTTTGCTCATTTGGTTGGCTTTGTACTGTTGAAGGTTTATCTAACAGTCTTTGGAACCCCTACCCCAGTGTGGCTCCAACAGTCTTTGGAACCCCTACCCCAGTGTGGCTTTCCTCACTGGTCCCCATAAAAATCCTCAGCAGGCCCTAAGTTTCACAATGCGCGGTGCGGCCGGCATTAAAGCAAACACGTAAGAAGTAAATGTGTGATGAATGACTGGGGAGAGAGCAGGGAGCCCGAGTCCCTGGTGAAGGGCAAGGTCAAGGATGACCTTTCTGAGGAAATCCTCTTTCAGTTGAGTCATGACATTCTAAGAAATAGGTGTTGGCCCAGAGTGGAGAGGAGGGAAAAAAATTTTATGATGAAATAAATTTGTTCAGTAATTCTGAGCCAGAAGCAGGCTTATACTGCCGGTCCTGGGAACATGTAGGGACCAGATAGGGAGAGAGTGGCTATTTGCTCTTGTAATTCTAGCTGAGAAAGAAGTAGGGTCCCCTCTCAGCAAGGCCACTTCCCTGACAGAAGTAAACAAGCAAACACTGACGTTATTCTGCCTGCTTTAAGATCACCTGAGCAGGGAGCAGCATGGGGCCAAACTTGGTTTCATTAAAGCCTGTGCATGAACAGTAAGAAGGGAGGCAGGGAGAGCAAACCCATTGGTTCTATAGAAAGAGATAGTGAGGAGATCCTGAAGGTTTAGCCTCAGTGACGCCTGGGTTCCCCAAGTCTCTTAACCTTCTTTTTAGCCTCTCTGGAACTCCCCACTCTCTTTCCCCTTTAAAAGGCTGTCCTCTGTTCCTCTTCCAAGATCTCCCCCCCCCCCCCCATCATCCTTCCACAAGCACTACAGCCTGGGAGTTGGACCCATGATTCTACAGTGTCATCCATAGGGCCCCTACTCCTCTTTGATGGAGAAATGTGTCCACAGCAATTTAGGGGGAAAATCTGAGTGAAATTTTCCATGGAAACACTAGTATCCACAATGGTTTAGGTCTGTTATGACTGGTTTTGGCACACTATGGGTAAACATGTTTGTGTTGTGCTAACATCATTTCCTTGGGAAAATACATTACAACTTCTGGGCACCCACTCTGAACATGGCTAGCCAGGGTGGGGGTGTTTTTTTACACTTGCCCCAAAATGATTTTTTTTTTAACCTTCCTAGGATTAACTGTATTTCAGGGATATTTACCTAAGAACATAGGGATGAAGCTGTCTTCCTTGGTTTTAATTATCAATAGGATACAGCTAGAACCATCTGAGAGAAGAGCTTGAGTTAAGGAATTGGCTATCAAATTAGCCTGTGTCTGTGGGGAGGAGGCCCGGGACACACAGTGATTGCTAATTGATGTAGGAGAGCCAACTCACTGGAGGTGGAACCTTCCCAAAGCAGGTGGTCAGCTAGTCTCCATGGTTCCTGCTGTACCTCTGTGGCTGTGAAATGAGTTCCCTGGTGTCTTAGTTAGGGTTTTTATTGCTGTGAAGAGATACCATGACCATGGCAATTCTTATAAAGGAAAAACATTTAATTGGGGTGGTTTACGTTTTCAGAGGTTTAGTTCATTATCATCATGGTGTGACATGGTGGTGTGCAGGCAGACCTGGTGCTGGAGAAGGAGCTGGGAGTCCTACATCGTTTTTGACTTTTGAGACACTGGGCCTGGCTTGAGCATATGAGATCTCAAAGCCCACCTCTACAGTTACACACTTCCTTCAACAAGGCCACACCTGTAATCTCTGTCCTGTCCCTTTAAGAGACAAGATCTGCTCACTCCCTCCTCTGTCTGCTGAGCCAGGCAGATCTTCCTTCTTGCTTGAAGAGGCATCTTCTGTCTCTCCCTACTTCTCCCCTTCCTATCCTTCTGTCTGTCTGTCTGTTCCTCCATTTCTTCTTCTCCCCTTCTCTCCTTGTCCCTCCATAACCCACTAAATAAATATTCAACCTCACTCTGCATGGCATGCCTATCCATGTCTCTGTCTCTTGACTGCCACATGGCTCGCTGCCCAGGACCAGCCACCTTCAGAGACCTGAGGCGTGGTCCCATGGTGTGCCCATCTGTCTCTTCTCATGGTCTGCTGCAGCCACTTGGGGAACTGCGCCGTCCCTGCCTGGGACTGGGTGCTCTCGGGGATCCACTGCCTGCTGCCAATGGCCCACTGCCGGCCGCTGCCTAGACCTGCAGCATTTCTGCTGCTGCAGCCACCAGGGATCCGCAGCATTATATTTAATCGATTACAACACTCACTCCAGCAAAGTCACACCTCTTAATAGTGCCACTCCTTATGAGATTATGGGGATCAATTGCATTCAAACCACCACATCCCACTTCCTGGCTCCCATAAGCTTGTAACAATATCATAATGCAAAATGCATTTAGCCCAACTTCCAAAGTCCCATAGTCTATCATCCTCAACAATGTTTAAAAGTTCAAAATTCAGGGGCTGGAGAGATGGCTCAGTGGTTAAGAGCATTGCCTGTTCTTCCAAAGGTCCTGAGTTCAATTCCCGGCAACCACATGGTGGCTCACAACCATCTGTAATGAGGTCTGGTGCCCTCTTCTGGCCTGCAGACATACACA